>LKNJ01002540.1:0-73766 GCA_002120245.1 Maccullochella peelii
TATACACACACACATATATACATATATACACACACATATATACATATATACACACACACATATATACATATATATACACATATATACATATATACACAAACATATACATATACACACAAACATACATATATACGCATATACATACACACATATACATACATATATACATACATATATACACACATATATACACACATATACATACATATACATACACATATACATACATATACATACACATATACATATACATACATATATACATACATACACATACATACATATATACATACATACACATACATACATATATACATACATACACATATATATACACATATATACATATGCATACATATATATACATATATACACACATATACACATACACACACATATACATATATACACACACATATACACATATACACACACATACATATATACACACACATATATACANATATATATATATATACACACACACACACAGTATATATATATGTTTTTGTTTTTTACTTGATAAACAGAGAAAGACCATGTAGAGACTACAGGTGTATTTTGCATGATTGTCGAGTCACCTCTGGGAAAATATAGAGCAAAACTAACAAAACCAAGACGACTTAGTAGCAAAGGTGTCACCAAAATAGACAAATGATGCGGATTACATCAAATTGGCTGCAGTGCTGATAGGGCAGGACCACAAATTGCCAATGTAGATTTATGCATCTCTAATGATGGTCATTCCATTTGTGCCATTAGGCTTTGGCAGAAAGAATCCTTGAGCTTTATCACTGTCAGCATTCAGCAGAAACCTCAGACCTCTAAATCGCATCTTGTTCATCTCTGAGTGGTGTGATAGATGCCATGGTCTATTTTTTGAAATGTTCTTCAATGGCTTGACTTGGTTCAGGGGTCATGGATTGCATTTTGTTCAGGTGAGAGTAAAGGCCAGCTGTCAGACTAAAATCCCAAATTGGAGATACAAGTGAACTGTGGACAACACTGGCATCGGATCTGTGTTTATTCGTTTTAACTCACCTTTATCACCTTCACACCCCCCCCTTCTGTCTCTATATCTATGGTAGCCTGAAAGGTCGAACTTTTCCAGACTGGAGCGGCTGGCTGACTGGCTGAAACGTAATCAAGCGTGCCAGACTATTTCCCCAAACTGAGACACACACACAGGTCCAACTAAGCTATTTCCTAGTGTTGACACTTTGTCATTTGTTACACAGACATCTCTTCTCCTTCACCGGCCCGGCTGGACCATGGCCAGAGTTTGTTTTGTTGTGTCTGCTAGCTAAACAGCAAAAGAGATAGGGGAAGAGAAAATAGCAAGAAAGAAGGGATTGGAAAGAGAGGCCACCAGGGCAAGATAAAAAATATATATGTTTAGCAGTCTCTCCAGGATCTCATGTGAGTTTTTGTGATTATTATAACCCTAAATGGCTGAATTTGTAGCACAATTGCACGTACATTTGTGACCTTTTTTGTGTTATTTTGGGATAAAATGTGGTCATATTTAACAATTGCAAGGCAGCTGTAAAATAATGTGACTGTTTAAAGCACTTAATGTCAACCATATCATGTAATAAGTTCAAGTGGGAGCAAAAATGAGTTAAGGAATCTTATAGGATTGCAGAGATGTCCAGCTAGGAAGCTAAGTGTGCAGTTATCTGGGCAGGATATTGAATGCAATTCTATAACTTAATTTATGAGGTAACCTTAGTGCTTCCTACCTTGTCATAAAGAGCTACCAACAAGCTCCATAAACCAAAAGCTTTTTTTAAGGTATTAGATTAGAAAGCTTCGTTTTGGTGCCTTTGGTCAATTGGAGAAGCATGGTTGGAGTGATGCAGTACATACCTGGGGGGGAGGAATTGTCTGAGTCCTATTCACCATTGTTACAAGGAAAACAGTTTGTGGGAACAGAAGATGGTTTCTTACTTGACTTTGGCTCATAAAAGTGGCTCTGAATTGGAATATTTCTGTGCAAAAAACTGCGATGATTGGTAAAATTGGCATGTATTCAGTTTGAGATTTTTTATTGTGGAAATATCCGTTTTGGAGGATTGCAAGGTCTCACAAATTGCTGTGATTGGTTGAGTTTCTGTTAATTCTTAATCACAAGAGATTATGAATTCCTGAAGGAACTAGTTCAGCCAACTTGCTCTCATTTCTCCTGTTATGTGAGTTTTTGGGGGTAGGTGTAAAGATGGATGGAGGTAGAGAATTTGGAAAAGAGGGAAGCAATTGCCTTGAGTGTTGATGTTGTTACAAACTCAATAAGAGGGGAGAAAAAATGAAGGACAGCTGGAGTGCATTACATGGTTGATAAGATAGATGGGTTGATGAGCATTACCTTGATTGCTACCACACCAGCTCTTGCCATTTTCATCCAAAAGATAAAGAGATGGTAAGGGAGGGAGAAAATGAAGGTAAGATGGGAGGAGAAGAGATGATGTGGGATTTAGGAGAGAAAAGAAGGAGAGCGAGAGAGAGATGAAGGGGCAAGTGATGCATGGAGAGAGGGTTGGAAAAGGCAAGGGTGAGGGATAGAGAAAAAGGGATGGATGAAGTGAGGAGCAGATGAAGTAAATGAGGGAGGGATAGAATAGAGCACTGCATGGCAGAGAGACACAGTACATCATGCACCCTGTCTCGCTGTGAAAAGAGGAAGGACAAAGTTTAACCAGGATTTATCGCCTGTGTCTAGTCACTGGAATAAGGCATGGGATATAGATCATTATGGAGGACACAAATAGACTTGCATGCACCTGAGCTGGGGTCAGTTCACTTTCTTTTCAGAATATCCCACCACTGGAGCTGGTCCTGCTAAAACTTTGTGAGCTACTGGGAGGGACGTTGACAGACGAAGTATCAACCAGTGTCAATCATATGTCGTGTTGATTGATGATTTGAGAGACATATTTTTCTTGTTTGCTCAAACAGGACACTGTTTATTAAAGTCTTTATGTCCTATGCTTCCTCCAAAAAAAAAAAATCACCATATTCTACTTTAGGTAGCTTTATTCATACATAATACAAAATAGGAGTTCATTCTGTTTATAATCAGGATAAGCTTTAATCAGAGATCTTGTTTTTAAGACTTATGGTCCCAGATACCTAATTTCTACCAGATGTAAAGCTCTTAACTTCTCTTGTTTTACCTGTATCATTACTTTTCATCCTCAACATGTTGCTCTATGACATTAAAAAGGGAATCGCAGCAGGAATCAGGAATCACACACACACAAAAACAGAGTGAAGAAAAGGTTGAGAATTAGGACAACACAATGCTTCTCCAGAAGAAGTTTAGTCATATGAAATACTTTTGTTTTATTTTTGTGTTTGCTGACACTGAATAAGACATTTGTATATATCCCAATATTGGCCAAAAGGCTGGCACAGAAGGAACAGGTTGTGAGACTGACCAGTCCTTCATCAGACCTACCACAGTCAGCTAACTAATCAGATATGTCAAGGTGGCTAAAAGAACCAGTTCATGTTCATACCATCATTCCATTCAGCATTGGCAAATTTGAATAACACTTCTGTTTAATATTCATTAAAGCAATTTGGGGACGGTAAAATATTAATGCAAACATCAACAGGATTTGGTCAATAAATGAATAATCATTATTAATTAAAAACCTATTAAATACACAGTATTTGCAGCAATTTGGGCTTTTGCTTGGAATGAATCTGTTCTATAGAACTATAGTTCACTGCTTCTTCATATAATACTGTAGATTTCAGAAGCAACCTCAAAGCAAATGAGCCTTTCAAGATTCAAGTTTGTGTCCAAGGATTACAAGAATTGAAAAATATATTGTTTAACAGTTTGACAACGAATCCCAAGTTATACCACACTCCTACACAGGTCTCAGGTAATCAGTTCACAAAAACACTTTGGATTTATGGAAGTGACTGGAGGATAGAAACCAGGCCTAGCTGGATTCCTCAATATTTTGTATGATTTTGAAGCAGAGGTTTTTAACCTTTATCAGCCCACTGAATAATTTAAAACCATTTCTGCCCATATCTAAATAAACCATGCAATGTTTCTGCTCTGTTTTTGGGATTGCTGACATGAGGGATAAGCAAATCTATGCAGTCATAATTTGTCTTAATATCCTTGGGAAACTTAAAGGTACTGTACTGTGTCGTACTGGGGCAGCACAGAAAAGGTTTGTACATCTAAACAGCGGCTTTCATGTGTCTAAGTAAGTGAAAAATAAAATTATCGCACGTCCTAGATGGACACTGGAAGGCAATGTAAGACTGACCTTATTCCCATGGTGGAACTTTCAAACGTCATCACATGGGATACAAAACTCTACCCAGAAGGACATGTGAAAGCTATGGACGCTGAAAAATGCAAGTAGGAATTGGAAGCCAAAGTACCTCACTAATATGTAGGTACAAAGTTCCTCTTCTGTAACGTTTAAGGAGTCACAGACAGGACTTGGATCAAACAGCACTGCAATGTCATACCCTGCTGTAGCAACATGAGTCACTTCTAAATAGCGGTTTTGAATATTCTTGCACAAACACATCTCGTTATGCAATTTTAGCATGAAAAAGAGCCCTGATATATGCTGGTTTTTGGATTGCTATGTGTGATATGTGATAGGCTAAGTGTATCCTAAGCCCTGCCTTAACTGTTAAGCTAGTAATGCTAGTTTTATGCAAATGCTCCGCAATAAAGACCATGCAGTTATAAACCCTTTGTTAATGGGGCCGAGGTAACTCTCTCAACTGCTGTCAGCTACTGTCTGAGTGTTGTTTAGCTTTTTGCTAAAATCATTTCTAAGCCACAGCTTACCAGCCTGCAAACCCAGTAGCTAGTAATGTGTTTTATCATGTGCTTTTCAACGTAACATTTTTCAGCTACAATCATGATAAGGATGATTACATGTTTGATGTTATATATAAGTTTTACGTCACTATTGAAATTGTGCTTGCATTGTATATACCAAGCAATGTGTCGTATATGTTTTCTGGGAACTAGTTTTAGAACTCAACAACAACAACAGCTCTGTAATTAGTTTGTGTGAGTTTTTCCACCTACATTGTGTAGCGGATTTACATAAAATGTAATGTTTCTCAGCTTCCACTTGTGGTCCCTTGAGTTGCTTTTGTATCTAGAGTCAATATACTGTAAACACTGTAAGCAACACTATAGTTTATCGGTGAAACTCCTTTTTTGGTGACAGAGAAAGTGAAACCTGGACAAACAAACGGCACCACGGCAGCGAGGGAATGGATATTTCAGTTGGATGAGGACCAGTGAGTTATAGAGTGAAAGCCATTGTCAATGGGTTCAGTATGTTAAGGAGTGTACAGTACATAGGACTACATTATCATTATGGTGATTCACAACAGATGGCTCTGGAGAAAAAGAGACAGAGGAGTGAGAGATGCACAGTGAATGAGGAAGCATGGAAGTTAAACAGATAGAGAGAGAGGAAGATGGAGGTAAGCGGGGGAGTGTGTTTGAGAGAGAGAAGATGTCTAGACTGCAGAGAATGTGTGTCGCTCTGTGGGAGGGTTTCTGATTGTAATGACTGCAGTAATGTTACAGGTCTAATTAGTGGAAAGGCTGTACAATCAGGCACCATTACTGTACAAATACATTGGATAAAGTCAGCAAGGTTAAAAGTTCTCTGTGTCTGACTTTAACTGCGACAGTCTGGTTTTCATTGTCTCTCATTTTACTCTACTTGTGGCTATGCCTGCATGTATAAAGTAAGGCAGCAACTTTCCATATACTCTGGATATTTCCTTTAAGATGTTTACATGAACCTTGATACCCTGCGTTTGCTGTAAATAAACAAATTAACAGCTCTTGCTTTGAGCAGTTGGTTTCTTCTAAAACATATGAAAATTATGATCTAAACAGTAATATGCATGCGAAATGTTTACAATTTTAGATACTGAAATGTAACAGAACGGTTTGCGAAAACTGTGTGGAGAATGTTGTTTCCATGACATAGCAACATATTTGTTTAAAGTAAAAATCTGGTCTAAGGTCTGGCACTGTGTTGTCTTCTTTTTTCTTTTTTTTTGTCTAAACTACCCACTTAATCAAACCTTGTTTTGTGATTTCTCACAATTCCCATAAAGGTGCACTGGACTGATTTGACACATTAAGCTCAGTTTATTCGTCATGAGAAATAGTGCTTAGCCTGTGAAAACAGATGTATAATGTCTTCCATGGCTCTGGAGGGAGCCTTCCTTCTTGAGCTGCATTTTGAGATTTGTAGGAGGATTTTTTTGGAGGGACAAAAAGTCTTTACATCTCAGTCTGTGCTGCATTGATATTGATATATTCCTTTTTTTTTTTTCTTTTTTTTTTAAATCTGTCTCCTGTCTCTCTCCCCCAACTTTATGAAAGTGCAATACTCACTTGCTGGAGTACCCCTATAATAACTCTCCACAGTCCCCAGAGAATATGTATGAAGTTGTTTTAAAGGTGAAATCCAATGATTTTACACATTATAGTCAGTTTACAGGTCTTGGGGGGGTACTACTACATACGAGGAAATAAAGTTGTATAAAGCCTTTTGTGACTTCAGGGGGAGCTGTGTGAAATCTGATAAATTGCCTCAAGTGATGTCACTTGAGACTACAAGTTTGAAAATTTAAAAAAAATCTGGGTATGGGGAGTAAGAAAGAAGTGAGCTTACTACACCTCTGTAGCCCGCTCCTCATGTCTGCTGGGGGCTAGAGGCTACATTATCCGCTACTTGCATAACACACCATGTTCATGTTGCCCATATTTCTTGGCTGCCTTGGACTGAAATGACCTATAATTGACAAAACTGGACATATACAGCTAATGTTTTAGATTGCCGCTGTTAAAGTCCATCAGGTACAGTAGCTTCATTGGAAAAATATCACCACCATCTTACGTCAAGTTACTTGCAGGAATAACGAAAGAGCAGCATTTTTTCTTTTTTTGCTCTGTGATTATATGTTTTATGGTTGATTTTCCCTTTAAAAAAACCAAGCATGGTAACCAGGATTTTCATTAAAGTTGTTAGATAAAGAGTAACTTAACACTAAATATTTTTTTGATCTATTGATCCTCGCACCATTTTATTGCAAGTTATTTTCCTTTTTCCAGAAATCTGGTAATTCTGTCCACTTGACCCCCAAAAACCACGATGATTTCCCAAACATTTTCCTGTCATTTTGGTGCCTAAACCTAACCAAACCTTAATCATAGCAATGTCACATCATAAAACAGATTTATTTTTCAAAAATAATGGTTTTGGAAGGCACAAACAAATGAGGTTGTCCTGCCAATAGAGTCAGATCAGGAAACACTTCTATGCCTGGTACCTCCATAAACTGCTTAATAATCTATTTTGAGTGCACTGCAACAAGTGCTAATAGTACCTAGGATCATAGTGCCAAAAGGAGTCTCACAGATTATCAGTTTATGAACGGAAATCTCCAGTACATGGAAACCCAGCCTCTGAGCCCGTGTCTCATGCCATTGTTTCTCTCTCCTTCTCTTTCACTGACTTTTCCCCCCCTGACTGAGATTTTTTTAACACAGCCTTTTTTTTTTACAAAATCAGAGACTTTCAGGGCAGACTGAGAGGAGAAAGTGATTCCTGCCAAATGAGACAGCCACAGCTGCACATCCCTGGCCTGATTTCCTTTCTGCATAGGTGAACTAAATTTTGACTGAGGTTATGACCGGTGATGGTAATCATACATCATTTGGCGGATATGGACTGTTTTCAGGGAAGCTTGAACGAGGTCCTGAGGTCAACTGAGAGAGCTTTAATGAATGCCAAATTATCCTCTGCCACCAGCGCCCTCGGGGAGACCGAAAGTGCCGTGTGTTAGCGAAAAGGCACACACAACAAGCAACTCTCATGCACACCACCAATGATAACTGTGTCTGTTCCTCATTGTCCTCTCTGCTCTTTGCACTGTGGGTGCAAACCTGGTGCATATGGTGGTGTTCCTGTTGTGTTTCCAGTTAGGAAGGCTTTGTTCGCATGTGCGTGTGGTTCTGGTTAGGAAGGTTATTCAGGGCAGGTACAAGGGCTGCTCTGATTTATGAAGAAATGCATTTTAGCAGTTTGATCGGAGTAAAGAAATAGAAAGATATGAAATCATTTGCTGTAATGTCTAACAGCTGAGAGATGACAAGAGAGCAGCAAGGATGCAGGGCAGGTAGAGTCCTGGAAGTTCACTTACTAAGCACAAAATGTCAATAAAATATTGGACAAATATCCCCATTATGCTTAAAAAAAACAACAACAGATGTATAGCTCATAATATAATGGAAAACGTTTGGAAAATGACTCGCTTGAGTCTTCATTTCTCACGCACCCCAAGAACACAGCCTGTCGGTTTTGGTTTGGATGTTAAGAAGCAACTGCATCATGATAAATCCAGAATCTAAAATTAACTTGTTTTTCAGTTGGATTTACTGCCACCGTAAAGTGTCATACACAATCTAATGACAATTAACTGAGAATTCATGTTTTGTTACAAATACGCCAGAGTTCCTGTTTACATTCTGAATTGATTATGAATGAAAGCGGTTGAATCCAGGGCTGGTTGGAGCTAGCATGGCTTGATCCAATACAAGGATTTGCTGGTGATGTAATATGATGTCTGTGGGGTGGAGGGAATGAAAGAATGCCCGCGCACTAGCTCAGCATATTTCATAATTCACTTCTTATTTCATCATTTTATGTTTTAGCAGATTTCAGCAGCAGGAGCAGCAGAAGAATAAGCATCTCTCTCTCAAAAGAAAGCTATAAAATGTTTCCCTTTGTCTTCCTGTCAGTGGTAGTCCTGTGGGCTGGCATACATTTGCAATTATTTCTTACTGGTCTTTCTGAGTCATTTGTGCTGTTTAAAACACAGAACTGGAATTTAGTTGGTCATTTAATATTTAAGTATATTTAGATTAATTTAAAAAATGTTCTTGGAGTTTGACTTGTTGATGGAGTATAAGAAATGTTTATAATCCACCATAACTCAGTTGGGAAGTATGTTTCAAATGTAAACAAATCAACCTTAAAGTCAGGGATATAGTGAAGATCTTTATAACCTAAAGTCTTGTGCTTTATGGCAGGTGGTATCAGACAAATGTTTTATAGATGCCTTTGGGGACGGACCATAAATGAGGGCTTTGTGCGGCCATATAAATTTATCTGTAATGGCGACCCTGGTGATTCATGATCATCACAGGCTTTTTGTATCAGGAATTTGTTCGTATTAAATCAGATCTGAACAATGCTCAAAACATGAAAAACTAGTGATTAGCTGCCATTTACTGTCAGTCATTCTATGAAAATGTCAGCCAATCCCTTTGAGGGACAGACTCAAACCACCTTAATTGTATAAAATTATGATGTTTAAAAGCCAGAAATTGAACAACCAGGTATATGATACCATTTTAGTTGAAAAGATAGGGAAGTGTTGTGTTAAGGCAGATGGATAATATGGTAAATTATTAAGGGTTTCCTTGGTATACTTTAAGAGGCAAAGTTTCATCTGCTGTGTGTTCTGTATTGATTCACCAGCTTCCACTCCTGCTGAGAGCAACATTGTCCACAATAACAAACCCAGCTCAGGAAACCACGGTTGGAATAGATTATCTAGAACAGGAAAATAAACATCACAACACTATGAATAACTGTTCTTGTGACCTTTTTAAAAAATCAATTTAATTCACTCTCTGCCATGATGCTTTACAGTTTTATATTTCATCTTGTCAGTGAAGCTTTATGGGACATTTCCACTAAGAAGTCTTGATATTTGCTGTCAGTTGTAGCTAATCACTGCACAGCATTAAAAAGTTTCTACAGGCTGTTAGCAAAGCCCTCGCAGTAAGACAGGTAATTAGATAAGCAGGCAACTTCGCGAGAACAGTGTGAACAGGTGTTGTTGTGTCCTGGGCACAGATGTAAGCAGTTAATGACATTCAGATATCAGATGTGCTCTGTGAGATGTGCAGCGTGCATGCTGTGTATAATCCACAGCTTCTCAATTCAGGACATTGCAACAGTGGAAACACAGCCTAGTCTCTCTGGAGGGTTAAATCCAATGCCAAAGTTTCAGTGCCTAGATCATGCAACATTATATATTACCACAAAAAAAAAAGAAAAGCTTTGAGTCATAGCAAGCTGGCAATGGTAGTATTCATACATATAAGAGAAATGTCTGAGCAAATGCTCAGCTGAGTGTTGATAATTGTGATAATTACTGGGCTATATTTATACTTAACAGGTAGAACACTTAAACCTGCCATCTAAGTAAGTGGGACATTAATTTAATTCAGTCCACAACATAGTCTGATTTTAATTTAAAGATCCTGTTTGTTGATACCTTTAGGCAATGTCACTTGTTCTGCTGAGCTGATTGGATGCCACCTGTCAGCTCAAGTTTTACCTTGAATAAAATTATCAGTCAGATCCAGGCTTGTTAAGCCTTTCTGTAAAGTGTCTGCTGTCACGTTGACTGGAATATTGGCTGATTAGTGATGAACAGCATTGCAAGAAAGCGGTAAAATATCTCATAGCTCAAGACTAGATGGCCAGCTGAATATCCCTTGCTTAGCAGAATATAGCCTAACTTTACTACTTTAGTTGGATGCTGGATTTAAATCAAAATGTTTATCTTCTGATCCCCTGCCAAACAAATCACAGATATCAGCTGGAGTTGGTGGGGGAACAAATACTGTATTTAAAATGCATTTCAAAATGTACTGGTACAAAGTTGAACTCACACAGACATCCAACGATCCACCATCAGGATGACAAGAGGACTCTTGTTCTACCTCTCTAATCATCCTAAGGAGGCCTCACATGGCTGAGTTTTAATAAAGCTGTCATAGACACTGCTGTTTTTTGGCTGAAAACATATTGTAGGTTCCAAATTAGCTACTGTATTCAAGATAGTTGAAATGGTTTGGTAGGCTGTAATGTTCAGACCTGCTTGATCACTTTAAAAGAAGAGGAGCATTGTCAAGTATGAAGGATCATAAATGCCACATCCTTTACCGGCAGACATTATGGTAGAGTGTCAAACAATTAGGCCTTAAGAAGAGCTAACTAGACCAAATTAAAAGAGCTTGGACACTAAATATAGTAGATACTAGAAAAACAGCAGTCGCCTTTTCAAGATGGAAATTCACAAAGTTTAAACAAATGATTTTCCAGCGGACTAACCAAAATATTCCTTTTTAAATAACTTTTGTTCTTGTGATGGACTAGCAACATGTTCAGGGTGTCCTCAACCTCTTGTCCAATGCATGCTGGGACATTATCGCAACCATAAAAAAGATAATCACTTTAGAGATGGATGGACGGGTGAATAAATAACTCACAATATGAATCATTTTGTCAATCATTAGGATGTTGTTTTTTAAGGACGAGGAAAAACCATAAGGAAGGATTGATCGAAAAAATCACATAGTGCTCAAAAATTGTGCTGAAGTGCGGCTCTCCACTGGCCTTGTTTACCTTGTAAACTGGTGAAAATTGATTGTCTGAGCTTTGAGTAGGTGGGCTGACAGTATGTGGCAATCAAACAAATGTGTTAAATGCCCTTTTAGGCTGCAGAACATGTATTTACACTGATTACACCTGTAAACACTCCAGTAAAGCAGGCTTGATGAAAAAAACCCAAAGAAAATTTTAAAAACAGACACATTTAAAGCACTCAAGTTTCATAAGCTCAAATTAAAGTCTGCATACTGTCGTCTGTCTGTACAGCGCGAATTAGCCAGTTGATTGATCTGCAGAGACCACCACACAAAAGCGCCCACACACACAGACAAGCACATACACACAGAAGGGAGGGCTGTCTGTTTCAGTCTGTCCTCCTCTTCCTCCTCCACAGCCACCACGTCTCTTTGTGTCATATTTCGGTGTTTCCAATGCGAACAGACAGCCTGGTAGTAAACAGTGGCCTGGCCTAAACATACCTGCTGTTGCTACCAGCTATTCAACATGACAGCAGGCCACAAAGAAGGAATGGACTAGCATGTATATGTGTGCCTGAAAAGCTACGTGTAGATGCTTGTGAGATAAAAGCACAAGAGAAATGAAATGTGCGTGGGTGAAAAGAGGAAAACATTCCTGTTTATGAGAGGATGGTGAGTTGTGTGCGTGTACGAGTGTTTGCGTGTAGCCATCTTGAGGCAATTCACATTCAACCAACTTTTTTGTATTGCACATATCATTAATGTCTGTGTGTTTGAGGTCTTCAAAGCAGCTTGATTTTCCAGTTAATGACTGTTCACTTCAAAGCCACACTCACACACAGACACACACGCTGTCTTACATGTCCCCATCTGTGTAACATCTTGAAACTACCACTCACATCTCTGGTGAACTCTCCAGCTGTGTGTATGTGTGCCTTAATGCATGTGTGCATGCATATTGGGGTGAATGAGTTAGTGCATGTCTTTGTGTGTATGTGTGCGCGCGCGTGTGTGTGTGTGTGTGCATGTGTGTGACAGAGATAGAGCGAGACTCAGAGCAAGACAGCTGCAGATGTTGCAGGACTGCTGAATCCACAATTCAAGCACACACATACACACACACGCTGTACAAGGACAATAATTAGTCATTCGAAAGAATAAAACAGATGTATGGGTGTGTGCGCCTGATGTGTGTGTTTATGTGTGTTTGTGAAATTATTGTGAGCGTCTTTCCACAGTGAAAACTGTCAACAGACTGATGAGGAAATGCTAAATATAGCACATTAATTTATGTGGACACAAAATTCTGCTCTGAGCAGCGTTAATGTTGGCACCTGATTTTGGTTTTGTTTCAGCCTTCGTCTTTTGAAAACATTAGTTTTAGTCATTTGATTTGTGTTAATAATATAATGATATTTCTTTAGAGGAAGATTTTGAACTTTGGAACTTACTCATTCCTTCCAATAGCAACACGAAAGATAGCCAACTGAAAGTAATGTTAACGTTAAAGTACATTAGTCAGGATTATTATTAGTCTAATAATAACCAGACAGAATCCAGGTGCTTACTGTACCTGCAGTATTACACAAAAAATAAAAAAAAGTCAATTCAATTCATCCATCTCTTTCTTGCATCTCTCTCTTACATCCCCATTGGGACGAGCTAAGACACAAGGAAGAGACGCGAGTGAGGGGAGAAAGTCTGTCCTTGGCCTCGCTGATCATCGTTGGCTGCTCAGCCCAGTGTACTTTTCAAAAGCCTCATCTACTGCATCTTACAGCGGCAGAGATAACTTTAAGCACACAGACTGCCAACTGTCTTAGGTCTCTGCTGATGAGCTCTGGCAAGACTCAAGACATTTTTGGCTGAGGTTGGCTTGTATTTCCCTTTGCTAGCCTCATATAGCTGTCCTAAGTCATTCCTTATCCCCTTCTGGCTTCATGTTTATCTATCAAGCCAATTTGATGCTTAATCTTTAAGATTGTAACAGAACAACAGTAGCCTAAAGCTGGGAACAGATCCTAAGATTACTGAAACCGACTATAAGGCTTAAAACACCACTTCAACACGATTTACACCAACGTAAAGAGACTTTTTACTGTTATACTCAGAAAGCACATAATGAACAAGTGAGTAGATACAGATAGCAAAACACTGAACTTAGAGGTAGACTATGGTTGGAGTCCTGTAAGAACACCAGAAAATGAATATCTATTAAAAAAACTGTTCATCATGCTTCAATTTGCACAAAAAAGGTGAGAAAAAAACCCAAAACAGCCAAATTTGGATGAAGAGATATGAAGAGAGACATTGAAAACAAGGAAGGTCAACTCTGCAGAGAGCCGAATTCACACATGCACTGCTACCCTGAACTTTTCCGGACATTAACCGGACGAATATGCTGTATGTATGAACGCAAATGTCTGAATCAATTAACCAGACTTTACCCTCCCAGCTCTGGAGTTCAAAGTAGCACTACAGTTTCCTGTGGGGGCTGCTTTGTTTCTAGAGAGCCATCACACCTGCTATTTTTCCCATATTTTCTCTGCCTTTAGGGGATCATCTCGTGCTGCTACCTCCTGCTTTGTCGTAAATTGTCTTATCTTGTCTTCACAAACATTTTGAGCACCAGAAAACCAGGTATCTATCCTTGAATACAATAAATGTTCCCTACAGTCCAACTGATTATTCCTATAAATGGATTATAAGTTAAGCATAAGAAACATAGCTCTTTTGGTCTCTGCCATTTTTCCTCCTCTCTACCCCTCTGTCTTTCCACACTCCCTCCTGCTCAGCCAGACTTTCCATGCATAACAATGAGAGACCATGTTTCTGTTCCCACCACTAACCCCTTTCTAAAATTTATTCACTCTTTTTTTCTTTTCCTTCACATTCACCAAATCCCCACACTGTATGGGTATTAAAATACACGTAGCGAGGGAGAGAGAGAGAGAGAGAGGAAAGATGCGCGAAGAATGTGTGCATGTTGGTGAGAGTGTGCAAGAGACAGGAAGGATGTTCAAGAGTGAAAAGAAGAGGGAAAGAGAGACAGTGTGTTGGAGAGAGAGCATGTTCGAGTCGAGGCGGCAGAGGGAGGAGAGTTAGAGAGCAGAGTCGAATCGAGCCCGGTCCTCCCTCGCTAGCTTGTTAATCTCCCCGGACTTGACATTTGAAAACCTCCACCCCACTCTCCTCCTCCTCCTCTTCCTCCTCCTCCTCCTCACCCCTTATTTTCTCCCCCACCCCCCTTACTCCCAGCGCAGTGATGTGTGTAAATCCAGCGCTACCACTGAATAGACTAAACTTCTCCTTGGCTCTAAATCCCTTCTGAAACCTGGTAGGACAACTATTTCTCAGTGGTAAAATTCACCTTGAACAAATGACTCTGGCTTTACATAGAGGCTATAATAATGTAATAGGGCAAATTATGGGTAATGACATGCAGGTAATTTTTGGACACGAGCAGTGTTGCCTTCCAGCCCAGTGTCCCTAGGAATTACATTCATATTGCAGATTCTGCAGGAACTAGTGTGTCATTTATGTAGCGAGGCAAAGCAAGGGTGTGGAGGTCAGGGTGGTGGATGGGAATGTACTGCGTTTCATGATGAAGATCAGAGTTAGCATCTGCCACGGACTGCTAATTGCCTTTACGCACCGACTTGATAAACCACATGAAAACTATTCATACCAGCAGCGATGCGAATTTACAATAGATAGATAGATTTGTGCATTTTTGTTGAGTATCTCGCTGTTCTACAGTAGGTTCTTCTTCTGTTTTTTTATTCAGATTTTGTTTTGTTTCGTTTATACACTTGACATACACAGTTTCCTATGAGACCACGTATATACTGCAGGCCGTCACAGTCACGGACACTCATTATTTAAGTGTCTTATCTTGTATAGTTAACACACAGTTTGGCTGTGACAAACAGTAATGACTTTTGGGTTTCACAGAAAAAATTCAGGTATTGAAAACCAAATTTGAGAATGGAAAAGGTTTGTCTGTTGCTTCTGGTCCTAACAAAGAAACACTGGGCATATTATGACATTAGGAACCACCCATTACAGTACATGATACTTCCTCTGAAAAAAATGGCAGTTAGAAGAGAGCTGAGGGTATTTTTTAAGATTTTATGAAACAAATATTGTTGTTTTGGCTTGGTCTCAAGATAATAAAACATTTTTATATGTCTATGTTGAAGACAATATTGGTTTTACAAACACAATATTGGTATACAAAATTGAGAATGTGAACTTTGTACAGAACTCTGCGGATATATAATGTAAGTCATCTGCACGGGGAAGAAAGCATGAAGGGTTTATATGTGAACAGAATTTTAAAAAATCATCGCTGATCAGAATTCTGCTGTAGATTCAATCAGCTCAAAGCTGAGATGTGTTATATGAAGTGGCAGTCAGACTAAATTGATTCCTTAGAGTGTATCTGCAGCAGGTGAGTGTGTGTGTGTGTGCGTGTGTGTGCATATTTCACTATTTGATCTTCAACTTGCTCTTACCGGGTTACATAAGCTACATAATGATGACCATGGAAATAACAGGGATTGATTGAATGTACAGTACGCACTGATTGCAATCACACGACTGTACACACACACACACACACACACACACACACACACACACACACACACACACACACACAGCTGTCAGAAACAAGGCCAGACATGGTACACCAGGTGAAGGACTCTGGACTTAACTCTGTTACTGAGGAGTCAATCATATCGTTTTGGACTTCATTACAGAAAAAGACTGAGAATAAAAATGACAGCAACACATGGTCACACTACTGATAATGAGACTTTTGGGGTTCACAGATAACACTTCAATATCTGATCTCATTAAATTAAATCTGTTTTCAGATCAACTTCCCTCAATTTTCCTGAAAATGGAGCACAATAATGTGCCAGTAACTGACTTTGCAAACAGTCCTGCTCAGCCACATTTAACACTATTGCTGAAAAATTCAGCACCAAAAAATAGAGAACAGAAGAAAGCTGATTTGCACTCTGTGTGTGTCTCCTTGTCACAGGCTGTGTTTATATCTAAGGCAGCTGGATGCCAGCTGTCAATCACTCAGATAACTGGCTTGACCACAAACACACAGAGAGGACCACCCAGGGGCGAATCTGTCTGTGTGTGTAGAGAGAGAGAGAGAGAGAGAGAGAGAGAGAGAGAGAGAGAGAGAGAGAGAGAGAGAGAGAGAAGCCAGTTGTTTTCTGTCCAGCTAAAGTCACTGGTCCTCACCCTGAGCCATCCATCACTAGACAGAGAAGGATGGAGATAAAGCCAAACATGGAAAGAGAGGGAGAGAGAGAATCAAGGGCTACTAAATGGTTGGACAGAGGGGAGGGAGTGGGAGGCAGGGGAGGCAGAGGCGAGAGAGTGAAGTTACTTAATGGTTAGGCAGAGGAAGACTGTTAAAGATGAGACACTATCCTTAATTTTTAGGACGTGTATTTCTTCCTAAGTACCACTGTTAGTGACTGAGCAGCAGGAATGTTTGTTTCATAATAACGAAGTCAAATATCAAGATACCGTCAAAGGCCAGGCTGTAAAATGCCTCTCATTTGTGTACTGTGTTCCAGCTGGTGTTTGCAGGAACAAAATGTGTTGCTGTAAATGAGCAAAAACAGTATATTCCATTTTATTTTCTTCAAAACTGTTAAAATTACAGATCAGGCGTTCTTTTACAGATGACAAAACTGTCCTTCCGAAAATTACGACAGCATCACTTGTTCCAGTGAGTGCCCCAAAACGACATGTGGGTCAGCAAAACATCTGACGGACAAGCTGTTCGCTTCCCGTTTCAAAGACAGTCAACAAGTCCATAATCATAACCATGTGTTTATTATTGTAACCATGACAACGGAGGTCCCCTAACCTTAACAAAGTACTTATTTTCACCCAAACCATGACCTTTCCCTAACTCTAACCAAGTTGTTTGTGTGCCTAAAACTAACCAAACTGTAACCATAGTGTTGTCACATTATGAGCATTTGTTGTTTAACTTGGAGGACTTGTTGGCAACTGGTCTCAAATTGGCTTTCCCCTAGCTGACTAATAATTGTATCTCAGTTCAACACAGTTCAGCACAGTACAAAAGAGTACAGCCCAACATGGCCCATGTTCTCAAAGTGGACTCTCAGGGCTTTTAGGTTAGGGAAGACTTTGTGTTTGAGAGAAAATGCTTTGCTTGACTTTGTTCCCAAACTATCCAACAGCATTTAGAAAATGATGAGGTGTTTCTCTGCTTTAGTCTTTTTGTCTTCACAAGGAAGACAGCATCACAGTCAGCTCGCGTAAATGAACAGTAAACCAGGCACAAAGCCTGTTCCCATGTTTAAGTTAAGTCTATTCAAATGTAACATGTCACACAACTCTTCTTCAATATATACTTGTACTGAAAGCCACACCGGCTTGCACCTCTCTGTATCTGCCTTCTCAAAGATGTAAACTGTTACCCTTAACCAGAATAACTCATCATACACTGCATATTGTTTATGCTTTGCTCCAATCCAATCCACACTAAAATGTGGATTTTCAGTATGAATCAAATCCCAATATTAAGATTTTTGCATTGGGAAAGTTTTTTGTTGTTGTACCCTTGGCAGCTTGTTTGTAGTTGTGGCCATAAGCTCCCTTAAAATCAAGGCATTTAAGTTCTAGTTGCCACCAGTACTAATCTTAAAAGACAAGATACCAACACAACCGACTGCATTTTAAAAATGCCTCGTTTTTGTTTTTTTTTACTGAGTTTTAGTCCAACAGCAGGAAGGGAGTTAACATGCAGGAAGCAGAGATACATTTTCACTGTCAGAATCTGTAAAACGTCACATTTGCATTCATTTCACATATGTAAGCTACTGTGAAATTGTTTTGTCTCTGCCGTCTTTTTACTTTGCTATGACTGGAAGTCCTGCTGAGGTGTTTCCATGGTCTGCAAAGAAACAGTTCTCCGGTGATTAGAAGTCAGTGAAAACCAGCTTCCTATGGGCAGCCACAGCATGTGTTTACCAATATGTGACAGAATGCGTTTCATTGTAAATTTGTAATAAAGAAAATATTCTTAAAGGGTTAAGTGAATCCTGTTGATGGTGTATTTTTAATGACTGGGCCTTTGCCAAAGTAAATCGTGCAACTTTACTGAGGCATTTTCTCCACCTGTCTGTCACTGTTGCTGTGCTTGAGAACCAGACAACCGTGTTTTGAGTAACGCGTGTAACACCGTTTACTGAAAAAGCACAAAGCTTATCAGACAAACGCTGACTTCAGGTAAATGGGAGACATATGCATTGTGTTTTCACCAGCTCTCTCACGCCTCATGAGACTTGAAAACAATATCAACTTTTGATTCGATTTTCCAATTGACACCCGTGCAATTCTGGCATTTTACCTTTAGCAGTGGCTGTCTGACATTTCCTCACAGTCACTGGCTGCAGCGTGAGGTATGAATGCTAATCATTTCTACACTGTGCTGGAACAACCTGTGTCTTACAGAAAATATAGAAACAAAGATGAATTTTAATGGGAAATAAATCATATAAATAGAGGATTCATTCCTACAACCCACATGTTTTTTGTCTGTATTCATATTTAACAAAGCTTTCTTGAGGGTCTCCCTAAATATGACAATTAAGGCTTAATTTCTCCTTAGCTGAGGACCTTACTTGAGGGTGTTTTGTGCAACCGATTTTATTTTAAAGTTTCCCTCGACTCAAAAATGTGTTTTTCTTCTTGTTCCTACAGTTGAATGTTTGAGCTTCACTGTGCAGACTTCTGTATGTGCAGAGTTTGACTCTAGAAGGATGTTTTCACGTTCATCTGCTGAAAGTGGAAAGTTTCTATGTGCTCCTTGAAAATCCCATTTTCAGGGGCGGGGCCTACAAGCATGATTTGTGACATCACAAATAGTTTGGAAGCAGCCAATCCTGGTCCAAAATTAATACTTGCAAAAGTGTGACATGGAAACTTGAAGCCTCCAGCGCACATACACTGAGAATGGACTTTACAGTGAAGTAGGAGACACCTGTTGTCCAGCAGTTCAACTTATATTTATAGATTCTGGATTTTTAATGAAGGAGAAGGAGTGGATGTCATTTAAAAGTGTTTAACAAGATAACTGAACTTGAAAAGAACATATCAGATACAAATTATTAATCAAAGTAGAGCAATTTATATGCATGTTAAAACATGTCTGGAGGGGATCTTTAAGGAAACCTTAACTGTAACTTTGAGGAAAATCTTAACGTAACGTTTTGTGCAACCAGCCCCTGGACTTTTGCACAGAGGAGTGCTCTAATGATTTCACATTGGCCTGTCATCTGATCAGGGGCCTATAGCAGGCTCATGTACCCAACTTTTTATTTATATACTTATTTGTGTGTATGTGTGTGTCAGAGAAAGAGAGAGGGAGGGAGATAGTGTGTGTGTGTGTGCCTTCTCATGAGGATCTACATGGCAGTTTCATAACTCAACCAATTCCACTGTGGGTGGTTGTGTTGTGCTATTGTGTTACAAATATGACAAATCGCTAACTCACTGCGCGCTAATTGTCCCTTGAGCCCAGAATATGAGCGCTTGTTGTGAGCTAATTGTCACCCGAAGGGAATGCACGCATCCACTGAAGTGAGCTGCAACAATATGCACATGGCTGAAATGCTGTTATTAAAAGCAAATCCATAATAGATTACTGATCACCTGAAGACCATACTCAAACCACAAGGGATCTCATAGATTCTTCGCAGCTGTTAACGTAATGCCGTCAGTTTGGATGTACTGACCCTCAAAGATTCATTGAAGTTGAGGTCAGTTAAACACTTTCATCTAATTTGCACTCATATTTGAGTCATCTAAAGTGGCAATTAACTGCAGTCCATTGGGAGCTGCCTTACTGGAACTAGGAACAGTTGATTTTGTGCAAACAGAAGTATCTTGTCCTTTACATAACCCTCAATGTGCTGGGTACATGCATAAATCAGCATATCTTCTAGTTTTGTTTTGTTTTCACACCACAAGCACAAATTGTATGTAAACTGACATAACTCAAAGCAAATGCCTTATGTCTTTCTGATTTATTGTGTAAAATCACCTGTTTCATAATTTCCAACATCTGGACAATAATGTAAGTGAAATAGCTGTTAACGATCTGAGCAACACCAATCATTTCTTATTCTTTAAAGGGAAATTCCGGTATTTTTAAACCTGGGCCCTATTTTTTTTACAAATTTTGGGGTAAATGACTAATGACTTAGCAAAGGTTTTGGAATTGGTCCAGTAGATCGCCTCTGCCAGCATCCGCGACAGCTGCAATGGCTGCATACGTAATCCTTTGGTGCAATTGCGCCCGTGAAAAGTACGTCTAGTAAAAGTGGTTGTTTTTGCCGCTGACAGGCTCAGACTGTTATTCTAAGTGTCAGACAACATTATGGAAAGGACCGTTTTGTTGAAGAGTAAGGTCATTTTTCTTCAACCAAAAACAGAAAGTCTCACTCAAGGAAAAGTCTCGCTCTGAAATCTCGCGAGAGGTTGAGTTGTTGCAGGAATTTAGTCATTTAGACCACAAAATTTGTAATTAAAAATAAATAAATAAAAATAGGGCCCAGGTTTAAAAATACAGGATTTTCCCTTTAAGAAGAAAAGAATAATATGGGTTCTGAAACAAATGCAACCAATCTTTAAAATGAGACCTTTCCCACCCTGTCTTTGTCTCTTTGCCGTCTTGTATTCTTCCTTTCCTCAAAGGGAGACATGCTGTTATGTTCACATATCAAATTTTAATCTTCCAATCTTTCCCCTGGATGCAACTGTGATTGTTTATGAGTCACAGGGATATCCGTCCTCCACTGAATTATACATCTATTAAAATTACAACACACATCGCACACAAGCACTTCAACAACTGCGCACACAGACACATATCACACACACAAGAATATAGTATGTATTTAAGCTGTTTTTTGTTTTTTCTGTCTGAGTCTTTTTCTCTCCTTCACACCGTCTCTCTCCTCCCCTTCAGAGTGTAAATGTTGAATTTGACCCTGAGATGTCTTGCTGTTTGTTGTTCTTAATAAGTGTGTGTATCTGTATGCATGTGTGAGTGAATACAATTTGGTGGTGTCTTGCTGTTAGTTGCTCTAGATGTGAACCTCAGGGTGTCCGTCTGATTCATCACCTCATTAATTATTTGTTGCCATGGCATCCCACACAGAAGCCCTCCTTGATATTCTCTAATGAAAGAATAAACAAATGCACGAGGTTGGATCCAGAGGGTTTGTGTGTGTGTGTGTGTGTGTGTGTGTGTGTGTGCATCTGCAGATTTTGCCACAGAAGTTTCCAGCGGTCACCGTGTTGCCTCTTCAGAGCCGTAGACACACAGAACGTCTTCTCAATACACTTAAACAGAGAAGCTGATTTGTTTTATTTGCGGTTTCCTCAGAAGATCAGATCTGCAACGTTGGCAGGTTGTTGTTTTTTTGATGCTTTTTTTCCCACTGTGTAATTATTCCCTGCTGGTTATGTACTACTATATTGAGAACATCCGATCCCACTTCCTTTCACTTCTGCTTCACACTTCCTGTGAGTGTCTGGGATACCCACACTGAGGCTAAACCTCTCAGTGATTACACTATTTTTTACCAAAGTTACACCAGTTTTGGTTGTTTTGCATGAGAGATATCTGTATTTCTGTAGTGGGTGGGGCTTAGTTGGAAAAAGACGACGTCACATACTCCTGTGCTGCTGTCAATCAACTCTGATCAAATCAAAGTTTTTGAGTGTTAACATCTTAATAAGTAATACTTAAATTTAATGTCATGGAGAATACTATTACCAGGCCTGTGGGAAAAAAGTGTCACACTCCTTACCAAACCGTTACTATTTGCCGCTTTAAATATATATTTTAAAAATAAACTATTACATTATTATTAAATGATTTTAAAGGAATTTTGCACTGTTTTCCGTTTTCACACTGAAGTTACAGAAGTGAAATAAGAGACAGAAGTTTGGGGTTGGAGCTAAGACACGGGGTTGAATGCAATTCATCTTCTTTGCTGCACGCCTTTCCTTATTTTTTCACTTTCAGCAGTATCAAAAGAGTACTATGCTTGGCCATAAATGTTAGAATCCCTAGGCAGTCTTGGAAAATGTGTGTGGGGGGGGAAGTGAACAATTACCATTTCAGTATCTTTGAGCAAGACAACACTCCAGTGCAGTTGCTTTGTGGCCAGCAGGAGAAGGCTGTGGTTGTACTGGGTAGTGCAGAGGGCAGATAATTACAACTTTGCCTATTTCCTGGAAAATAAACAGGCTTGTAGAGAAGAAAAGGCATAAATGTACTATAAAAGTGTTGATGAACTGACTTTGTAAAGAGATCCAGGAAAATAGAGAAGAAGACGTTTTAAAGGAGAAAAAGTGTTGCAGCTCTGATGGACATTAACAGGGAGAGGGATCACAGCGTCTGTGTTTACTCATTCATTTTCTTTATCACTCTCTCGCACACACACACATATGCAGGCATGCTCCACTCAGTCATCAGTGAGGGATAAGATAATGACAGATGATGGACGAAGACAGGAGTCCTGCTGAGAGAGGAGATGCAAGAAAAATACAGGAGTGTGTGTGTGTGTGTGTGTGTGTGTGTGTGTGTGTGTGTGTCCTACTGGGCCTGAGCTCAGCAGGGGGTTACAGCTAAAGAAAACAGAAGTGGTTTTCTCACATTAACCGGCAGCATACAAGACACACAAACACAAGGGAAAGGCAGGAGGCTTTCACACGTTAACCAGCCTAGTGCAAAACCTGACCAAAACCTGTAGGAACAAACTTGTCCTTACAAACATTCAGTAAAACCTCTGATTTTCTTGTTTTTTCCCAATAAATTGCAGAAAAAATATATTGGGCTTTTGTTCTAATTATCTTTGCAAGAATAACAGCATGAATTTGAGTGTGACAATTATGATTAAATCCCCAACAAATGTTTGCATTTGTGCCCATGTGTGTGTTTACAGATGGAAAACGGACTAAATCTTTAATTACCTGTGCTGTTTTTAAAAGGAATCGGAAATCTCAACGTAAACAAAATGGTGTACCCCCCACTGAAAACCAAAACACACCTTTCACCCTTAAATTGATTGAGTGAGAACTTGATACAAGACCTCGGAGTGTGTGACAGCTGAAAGGCAGGTCTGCTGGATTTCAAAGCGGGCTCAACAGTGTTGGCAATTGCTGTAAAGTTTGAATTTAGCTGCTTGTTATTTATTGATGAAGGCAAAATATCTTCCTTGAAGGGAAGAGTATCTTGGTCTTAGCATGAGCCTCTTTGTCTCCAGGCTATTTGTGATGGTGGGATTCATAAGTACTGACTTGCACTTATCCAGAGTGATTTACAGTGTCAGCTGAATGCCTAAAAAGCAAATTTGCTTACCATCAGCTGGAGTAGAGCACACTCTTAGTAAGCTATAGCATTGTTTTGGCTTGAACAGTGATGCCCTAAAAGCTGTTTTAACACCGCTGGAGAGTGACAAAGTATTGCGCAAAATCAGAAGTTATGTTTCCGTTAAAATATTGCAAATATTTTGAATACACTTCTGAAATTTCAGCAAAATAAAAAGTGAATCAGTGATTTCATCAACACCTCTAATGTTACTCTGATGCATCATGCGATTTCATTGTGGCATTTGTGTGTTTTTGATTAATTAATTTGACTCTTCGTGAACCACATGTAGGTTGGTGTTTCTATCCCCTGCTATGGTGATAAAGAAGGGGGTGACATGCAGCAAAAGCCCCCATCTGGAACTGAATCAGGCTTTCTGGTGTAGTGGAGGCCTGTAACGATTAGTGGCGGCATGATATGAATGTTTTGTCTGAGCTAGAAGAAAAAGAAGCAGGTAGCACCACATAAAGGTCTATTAAAAAAACAAAAACCTATTTGTCAGTTTTTACCACATCTTCTCTTTTTTGATGCCATAAAAACTTTTTTTTTTGTTTCCACAAAAATGCAAATGCCTTGCCAAACGCATTCAAATACATCCGACATATTTTAAAATTTTATGTTACATTAAATGGAATAAAATGTTAAGTGAATATACAAAATGATTGATATTCATGTTGTCTTCAGGCCACTGGCAAAAGTTTGTTTCCAAGGACATGAGAAGTATCAGCAGGAATTAGGAGTTGGTAACTGTGACTCGATCAATTTGGAAAACATTTACATCTAGTTAAGTAAAATGTTTTTGGATCTCCATTGACTTGCACTAGAAAGATGCCAGCCTCCTGCAGAAAGCCGGTCTCCTTCAAATAAGTTAACCTTTGTTAAAGTAATGGAACAATTGAAGAGAAACTGAAGAGCGTTAACTGAACAGCTTGCATGTGGTTTAAAGAGTGAAATACTTTGGTTCCCCATTGATTGTGACTACCAAATGCAAATAGGCCACGGCTGCCAATTTCTCAAGCACAACAGCATGAAAACATTTTGGATGTCTTGAAGGAAAGTGTGGTTTTAGTAAGGAAATAAAAGTCATCGTGGTTAAGGATCTTTTGCAGGGACTTCTAAAAAAAAAAAAAAATGCCCCCTACCCATTCCTTAGCTGCAGTGTGTAGCAGCAAGCCCCTGTCAATATCTTCTAATTGGAATGAATTGAGGTGGAAAGTGGTAAAGGGCATGCTGTGTCTGTGTATGTGATGGAGGGAGAAAAAAACAAAGACAGTTAGAGAGAGAGACGGATAGAATAAGACAAGGAGAGAAAGACAGATTAAGGAAAAAAGAGAGAAAGTTGCTATGCACAGAATGATACTGTGAAATCCAATGGTCAATATTTTGTCAGAAGCCTAATCTCCCATGTCTGGTGAGTATGTGAGATGGGCATTTCGTATGACGGGGTGTGCTTTGCTTGCTTGTTTGCATGTGTTTCTGCGAGTGTGTTGGGAGGGTGTTTATTACGTGCATGCCTCTTCTCTGCATGCCTCTTCTCTGCCCATATTAAAGATGTCAGCTTTATGTTGTAAGAAAGCCGGCACTGGTCAGGAGATCTTGACATTCATGTAAGAAATGTTATTTCTACTGTGCCATTTTGAACAATTAGACATCCAAAGTGCTATATGGGGTAAATGTTGGAAGTGTTTGTCATTGTAAAATACTTTCATCTGTGCGTATGTGTGTGTTATGATACATGTAAAAAATATAGGGCTGCTTCCCACTGTTCGAATCAGAAAGCCTTGGCCTATTTCCCATCACTGTAGAACCAGCCATGACGTGCTACCAGAGATAAGAAGAGGAGAGGAAAGAGAAACAGATAGAAAAGAGATCGAAATGTAAAGAGTGGAGAAAAACAATGGAGAAGAGCCAGAGACAAGCACACTATAGTAGTAGCAAGATGGCGGAACACATTGATGACCTGCAAGCTTTTGTTCTGTTATTAAAGATATTTGTTTTTATCCGAAAAACAGGCACGCACCAACTATTAATGATGACAAGACGTAGAAGACTATTACCAAAGTAGACCATTGTTGCCTTCTTCTTCCTCTCTTTCCAACCTGTAGAATATGACATGGCCACTGATGTCGTCACGATTCGCACTTCAGGTGAAGGAAAGCTTGTTATTTTTTGGTTCCAGCTTGGTGCTACGTGAGCAGAGCCACACCTCCAAGCTGAAATGCATACTGTTGCAATAAATGGTTAAAACCTCAAAAAGAGTAGCCTGACTGAAATTATATAAATGTGCAAGTCATGGGAACTGAATTTCCAAATGGAATATGGATCCATTAATTTCAAGATGTGTGTTATTTCAAGAGGGTTGCATTTTGGCAGAAAGGAAACCAATCCTCCTCAGTGAGTTTTTCTGAGAGTTAGCCGGGACCCTTGAAATTTACGAAGCTGTTTTTAGAGAGAAAGATGTTGGACATACTGGTGAAGTAAACAATGGAAGTGGATCCTGTCAGCGCTAACTGTACACTGGTTAATACAGCCGCAATGTCAAAGCAGAGAAACAGCTAACAATAATATTGTTCTGTCCTCTAATGTGTATATGTCTGCCTTCATTTCTGCATTTCTGTTTTTTTCTTCCACTCTTTAGTGTCTTTATGCTGTCCGTTTGTGCTGCACCCTTCAACTGTTTTAATTTGCATTATAAATAAAATGTATTTATTTCATGCCTTAACCAGCATTTCATTAGCATTGGTGTGTATTAGGCCTGGCCAGTTCTCCGACACCCTCTCTCTTTTGATTTAGTTTTTTATTCACTTGGCTTCAACGTCCCAGCCCCTCCCCACCCCCGTGTTTACTGCATCTCCAGTGCGACCAAAACAAGTCGCCTGTCTTTTCTCTTAACTTCTAACTCCCTCTTTTTCTATTGGTGCACATGTTTTAATAAAGGAGGGCAAAAGTCAAAAGTCTCTTTTCTCTCTTTCTGTCTCTGGCTCCATCCCTTGCATTCTTTCTCAAACATATCCATTGAAAGCCTACTTTCCATCGCCCTTGTACTGCTGCAGACACTGATCTATAAAGAGGAGGCTAATGCACAGAGTTAGGGCTCTGATTAAATGAGTCTAGAGTGTAGGAGGCGAGCTAATGTTTAGCATTATCTGGCTGATTAAAGCATAGCAAACAAGTGATTGCTATGCAGCTCTGCTCCTCACTGCTAACTCATACACAAGGCTGCTCTCTGTTCTCGCTCTCTCTGCGTCTCGCCATCTCTAGATCTCTCTCTTTAATTCTCTATCTTTGCCCCTTTGCCTCACTAATTCTCTCAATCTCTCCTTCTCTCTGTGTCACTCTGATTTGCTTTCCCTCTCGCTATCCCTAAAGAAGAAAGCTTCATTTCCATCCCTCCATCCTTTTAGGTTGTATTTGCTCAGACCATTTCTTTTTTCAGGATAGGGTCCAGGCTCGCTATGAACCTGAATAGGAATAAACGGGTACAGAATATGGATGGATGTCTTTTCTCCTCTCCTTCTCTCTGTCACTGCTTTCTGGCTTTATGTCTTAATTATTTTGTAGCATTCCCTTTTTCTCTACCTTCCTGTGAATGAAACTCCATGCCTCTCCCATTTTCTGTCCCTCTAAGACAGTCCCAGCTACCTCAATTGCCCCCAGCTCAGTTACCGTGCCGACAGCCCAAATTCAATTATTGCAGACTGTGTGATAATCCGAAAACCACTGATTGGTCACTGCAGCCCTCCATTAAGTGATCACAGCAGGGGAGGGGGACAAGGAGGCAGACAGAGAAAAAGAAAGGAGAGGAGAGAAGGTTAATACACAGAGATAGTAAGTATGCTAAAATGTGATATATGACACAGAAGGAAAGAAAGAAAGTAGGGAAACTTAAGACATAGGTTAAAGGAATAAAACCAAACATGTGCCCCACTCCTTTCATCCCCTTAAAGCCCCTGGTATCCTTCAGGCTCAAGCTAAAACAAACAGCCGTGCCCTTAAAAGCCCAGTCCATAATCCCTGTGTAATCACTCAGGCAGCCTCGCCACACATAACCAAAACATGAGAATGAAGACAGAGATATATGAGTGTGTTTTTTGTTTAAAATGAATTGGCTGGATTCCACATCAAAGACCGAAAGCTTGAACCAGTATATTATCCTGAACACAGGCTGAAAATGTAATGTGAAAGTTGTAAGATGTGTGTTTCTATCAGCAGTGTAAAATCAAAGGAGATCAGATCTGGATCAGATTGTGTAAACTACGATGAGATAGGACAAATTTATAAAAGCTTATTTTCCGTCTTTCAGAACGGCTCAACAATGGGGTAGAAGATTATTTGAGGTCACTCTATAAACTGGGACTGTGTCATTAGTATCCTCCAGGGGTTGGCCACCTTTTACATGAGAAAACATAGAACTATCAGGTTTTTATCAACAACAGAAAATATGAAAATGACACCTGTTATGGTATCTGGAGAACAGACAGTTTTCTCACCCTATATCCTGTGGGCTTTATATAGAGCACATGTAGGCGAGTGAGTGGTGAGAAAGGTGGAAGAGCATGATGGCAATAAAATGCAAAGATGCTGTTGAGAACTACAGTATATCTACGCTACTGAGAAGCAATAAAAAGATTCTTGTCTGTTTCTTTGTAGAATATGTTCATTAAACTGAAACTGGAACGTTTAATCCAAATTTCTAATTCAACGCTGAATAAAAGTTTATAAAAAAAAGATTCTTTCTAGTTTGTAGTATTTTCCAAAGGAAAGCCTCTGTGCTTTCAAAGCTCTTCAAATACCTTTTGTAATCAATAACGCCCTTTTGCATTATAGCTATGCCATCAATAATTGTGTGCAACAGTTTTCTCAGTTGTAAGATGAAATGATCATTTTTTCAGTGAATCTCAAGTTGCACAAATGTAATTATCACATAATATTGCCTTGCACATATTTTTCCTAGAGGCACACCAATTTATTAAAAAGTCATGTCTACCCAGACCAAAAAAGAAAGTGAACAGAGTACGTTAGTGACATGTCTTTGTATGTCCGCGCTGCAGTTTGAACTCCACTCTCAGGCCACAATGAGTAAAGACGCTGTTCAGGACATGAAACAAACAGGCTTTTCAACTACAAGTTAAATGACAGGTAGAAATATAAATCCACAGCTTGGTGACAATATTGAACATGTAGCCAATCCATCAACTCAATTCCAATCAGCGTCCAACATTTTTCCTGTTCGATAGGTCACAAAGATCAACATCTGCACTGAAGCTGTTCCTAAACTAAATACATGCCTGTTTACATGAAAAATCAAACCATTTACAGCATCAGAATGTAAAATAACACTCAGGTCTTGTTATACAGTCAATGTAGCATATTTCTAAGTGTGTGTTTCTTTCTCTCATGTCCAATCAGCTGTAAGATGGTAACCGCCAAACTGAGGCTTAAATACCGCTAGTTATAACTGAATCAGCCTTACACACACACACACACACACACACAATCAAGTATAATTATGTTTGCACAGAAATACACCCTTGCTAAAACACAAAAAAATAACACACACATATATTATGCAGTCAGACAAACACACACACAAGCAGGCATGCATTCACTTATCTGTCTCCACACACACACACACACACACATACACACAGTTGTCTAAAATAGTGCAGTGTGTAGCCTTGCCTGTGTGCCTGCAGTTAGAGGTGTTAATACTATAACTGAGCAGTGGCATCATCAAGGTGAAGAGGGGGGAAAGATCTGTCTCATTCTGTCGTTTCCGCTCTCCACCCAATCTTTCTTTAAGTTTGAATTGATTTCTAGCTTGTGTTTCTGTTGTTTTCAATATGTCCTAGTGTCCGTTTATGTACAATATATATGTATGTGTGTGTGCATCCTGTGGGAGGCCCAGCTCTCGGTGAATATTCCCTTTCTGTTTGGGGTTTGTGGGTCCGCGTGTTCAACAACAGAATCGTCTTTCGATTCCAGACCTCTCAGAACTGCCGCCTCAGCTGGATGTTTACAACATGAGACTGCAGGACTCTCACTGTGGCCACCACACACAGCACTGTACTTCTCCCCAATGTGCAATGTTTTAGGTTCAAATGGTCTTCGTGACATACATTAATGTAAACGCCATGCCTGCTGAGAGACGGAGATCGCTTAAAGGTTTAAGGAGTGAGCTTGTGGTTTAAAAAGTTGTGGTTTGAATTTGCGAGAAATACTTTTTCTCCTTTAAATTGTTACTCTATTTTCTTAACAAGTCATGTCTGTGTTTCATTTTCAGTTTACCCTTGACCTGACAGCCCTCGCTATATATTTGGCATTACTTTACTCTGGAGTGCATGTTGACAGCTAGCCAGTTAGCAAAGAGTAAACAGGAACATGTCAAAGCATCAGTGAAGACAGCATTAAAACTGCATGAGAAAGGCATGACTTCAAATATTTTTATGAATTTGTCATGATAGGGTGGGGACGTGTCTTGAAAAATGTATACTGATGGGATGATTTTGATCAAAATCAATAAGTCTGACAGATAGGGATCGGAAAATAAAGTCCATATGATGTAAAACGGGCAGAGGTATGTTTTAAAGTCACATGGAATGAATTTACGAATGAAATGCTCTATCATACCATACACTTGTTGAAAAAGCCATGGCAAAACATTTTAAAAATGATCTGTCTCATTAATCGTAGACACATGCTAGACAACAAAATACGACTGTATAGGTCATCTGCGCAAGCAGCTTATTACAACCCATATTTCTGTTTATTGTTAAGCAGCAACCTATAAAGAACACCAAAAAGTCATTTATCTTAACTTACGTAACTAACATAGCTATTTTAACCCAAACCATGATCTTTTCCTAAACCTAACCAAGTAGTTTTGGTGCCTAAACCTAACCGAACTGCGACCGTTTGGCAGTCCTTTTTGTTTCATTGGTAAACAACCTTTTCTGTCGTTTAGGTTGGAGGACTTGTTGGACAAAACGACCAAGTTTACTGCATCAAACAAACTGCCCGTTTGTGTGTAACAAACGAGATGTCTCACACGAGTTTGGGAGTTTTGGACAGCAATTAAACTGGGTTGTACCATCCTCTCACAGTAGGGGGTTAACGCAGCTTCATAATGACCCTGCTTGGACGCCAAATTGGAGTAGTCCAGTCTGACTGATATCCCCTCAGTTACAGTTGTTTTACACTTTCCTTCCTTTACCAATGGCTTCAACTCCAAACTGCTCCAGTGGCAGCTCCTCAATTGACATTGGAAGTAAGTAATACCATACGAAAGGGCGTTCTGGCACTGCTGTGATGCATCGTAAGCGCCCAAAGTATTGAATCACAGTTTAAAAATTGAAGACCTAATGTTTTCTAGTCCAGTCGATTTCTGGGGTGAAAATTGGTAGAACAGTTTTATCCTCACTCAGCACCAGTGAGAAAGGTGAGTGCACACATAAGCTTAAAAAAAAACATGAAATCCTTCTGTCTTTGAAGAGGAGAAACAAATCAATTCTTCTTTCAGTTCTTAGCATCGCCTTCTTAGCTGTCCCTTGCGGTTCGGCTCGGACTTTAAAAAAGATATGAGGAGAAGTTAGTGTGCGTTAAGAATTTTAAATACATGCAAAGACTGACTAATTTATTGAAACTCATTTTAATCTGTCTGCATGCCTAACACCCTGAAATGAAGAGACTCTGCGCAAAAAAAGGGCTGCCGTTGTTTACATGTTCATTCATTATGGCCAAAAATACCCTCTAATTACATTTGACAACCTGCCCTTTATCTTAATGTCATTTTGCATCCAAAGCAATACAGGCCTGCTAAATGCCATAATGAAAATGTGTATTACCATCTACTGTTCCCCATGAATGAAAGCCCCTGCTGTCCCTCTTGCAAATGAGCACTATATCAGAGCTTTTCAAACCTCTGCCATTAACGTCCAAAATGCATACAGAAATGTACAAAAAGGACCGCTTTGAGATTTGAGCCATTCAAAATTGACATCATGCATTGCTGTTTAAACAAAAAATAGGTTTCCTGAAATTGCCTAATAAGTGAGCTGCAGTTTGTGCCACAGTACGGGTTCTATAGGAGGCAAAAACTGTATGATATAAACTATTTACATGTTGTATTCTTAGTCAACAGCACATCCAAGAGTGGGTTTTGTTCACACTTTCAAAACTGTGCGAAGCCAATTACTTCACTATAAACAGCACTTCTGAGAGGCTGCTGACAGCGACTGGGCTCAGCTGTTATAAAGAAATAGCTCAACAAGCCCACCAAATTTAATGACAAAATCTGTTGTTTGACCATGCCCTATAGAACAACACATAGAAGTGTTTTCTGATCTGACACCCCAATCAGTTTCATCATGTGACAACGCTATGGTTAATGTTTGCTGAGGTTTTGGGAAAGAACATGGTTGGGGTTAAAATGAGTGCTTTGTTAAGGTAAGGTGACCTTCGTGGTTGTGGATACAGTAATGTGGTTACGGTTAGGGAACGATTATGGTCATGTTAAAAAAACCAAAAAAAAACCAACAGCAGTCTACCATGTTAAAGTTGACCCATCCATTTGCCCCAACCTCCTCCCTACGTGGATTTTTTCGCTCTATAATAACATCACTTGACTTCCTCCTTTGCTCTTGTCGTAATTACTACAGCCACTAGAGGGCGTTGTCACTTGAACGTAAACATATGTAGTAAACACATTTTGGGGGCATTTGCTTAAACGACTGGTGCTATTGTTCTTGAGAGGACAGTCTCAAATAGCTTCAATGTGTAAGCCAACTGCTCATTAAACCATGGTGTCTCATTTTCTCATTACACACATTCAAATACAATCATACCAGGTGTACGTATCTAGCTTTGGAACTGTTACAATGCACGATCAAAAAACGATAGGATGTTTGCTCCTGCTTGCAGTTTTTGTGCTAAGCTAGCCAAAACACATAATTGAACTCCCTCTATGGAACGCACAGGGGGGAAACTGATAAAGATATTTTATCAAAGTCTCCTGAGAAAGATAAAATATTGGAAATTCTAAGTAAATTTCTGGTTGGAGGACTTTAAAAGGGTTATTTTTTCTGTTTTGATTTGGAAAACATCTATAATACAGAACTCCAGGGGAAAATCACATTTTAAAACAGTGCAGACAATATAGTCTAAACACAGTGTCACTTGACTGATACTGTAACAGACCCTGGTGCATAATAAGTAACTCGTTTTCTTTATACCCCCGTTACCCTCTTTATTTTCTATCACCAGGAGCATTTTCTGATCTCAGCTTGTCAAAAGAGGAGCCCCATTTACTGTTTAACTGTGGTGAATCTTCTGGCAGCGGTAAACACTACAACTTTTGGACTTGAGAGTCACCTTAATCTGATCTGCTCATTTAGAGAAATCGGGTATTTCTGGAAAAACATAAAACTATGTCACTAAAACTTTGTATCAGTCAGCCTTTCGGGAACCAATCAAATAGGTTTTGAAAGTGTTTAATGAGAACAAAACATTAAGAACAAGTCCATGTAATCTTTTTAGGGTGCAAGAGAGGGTTATAAATGTACAGTGTTTTCATATGACCGCAGGTATACTGTGAGGCCTTAATGGCACATAAACACAATAATCCACGTCACACGAAAGCTTTATAAGTCTCTTCCATGGCTCCGCAAAGATAAATTTAGTTAGGAAATTAGGTAGAGTCTGTGGATCCAACACACCAAATAAATACATGCATAAATAAAAAGTGTCTACTGAATAAATCCACAAGACATAGATGGAGAGAGTCATAAAGCATCTGTTTCACCTGACTGAAATGATGATGAGATGTTCTATTTCAAAGAGTTTTTTTCCTCCTCTTCTATCATTGGCCAGGAGATATTTTAAATGGGACTTTTATTCAGCCAATCGCCTCTCAGAAAGAAGGGTCTTCCACCGCTGCCCCTCCCTCCGCACTCCCCTCCTCTCCTCTCCTTGGCTGCCTGTGAGACTCTAAATCTGATCTGGAAGCAGGTTGGACTCTGCTCTCAGCCAATGAGGAAAGAGCAACTGTTGCATTCATTTACCCCCCTCCCCCCTCCCCTCCCCTCCCCTCCTGCAGGTCTTCTTCTGCTGCAGCCTCTCAGTCTGGATTTAGATCTGAGAAGGTAACGGTGTGCAGTGGCACAATAATGGGGACATAATGTGACCCAAACACTTACTCATTATATAGGAGACATCTTACTCAGCACACGTGCTTTCATCGGAAACATCTACGAGTTTTAAATAAATATATTTTTTCACTGTAGTCTATAATATCAGATCTGTGATGTCAAAAGTGGGTGTTCTGAGATGGTATTGCTCTAGATGATTTTGTGTGTCCTCTGTGGTGCCTAATAACCAAAATATTATATTAATATAGCACATTTATACAGAGAGAAGAAGATAAAGTGAGAGGAGAGGGTTACTCTAGTTTCCAACGCCCTCCATCGGCAGCGACATCTCTCTCCCCCCCGGCCCCCCGGCCCCCCTCCCCTCTCTCTCTCTTTGCTGCTGCTGCGCGCCCGTTCAGCTTCCCTCACTCCGCTTCCGAGGCTCTTGGAGGGAGGACGGATAAACGCCGCTGACGGTACCGGATTTGATTGCAGAAGGAGCGAGGGATGCTACGGTGATTCCCCTCTTTTCTCTCCCGACACCCACCTCCTCACCTCCAACACCACTGCTCTTCATCACTTCAATCTCGGAACCTTATCAAGACGCACTACTGCTCTGTCTATCATTTTTTGTACCCTCTATTTTTTCTATTCATCTTTAAACCCGCTTGGTTGGTTTGGTATTTTTGCCTCTGCGCTCCAGCGAATAAGAGAGAGAACATTTTGGGTTAGAGGAGAACCGACTTGGCTCTGCTTTGTTGGGGTTTTTTTCACACCCCTCTTCTCCAAGCGCACACAAACAGAAAAAACTGGGTTTTCAATCAGTGGATGTGTTGGACATCTGAGAAAAGAAGCAATACTAGTTGAGAGAAGTGATCGTTTTCTGCTGGCTTGTATGTATTGGGGAAATTTCCTTGGAGAGACGGGCTGCGCACGGAGTCTCACTTCCAAGGTAAGGACCGCTTGAGTTAAAGCACTGGGATTTTGCCGTTGTTACCTCAACACAGTCCCATCATCTCTTTTCTCCCCAAATGTGCTTCTGTCTCTCTCCTCTTACTGCCCGTGCGTCTCCTCCTGCAGAGGCTTTAATGAGCCCTAAAACAGGCGAGAGAGAACGAAGTTAAATGTTTCGGTTCCCGGGATGCTGGGGAGATTCCGGTTCGACTCTGGATGAATCCAAACACAGGGTTGTCACGCAAACACTGCACATACATATTAAAAAGGGTCACCGTGAGAGGATGTCGGACTTCGTTATGTTTGAGCAGATAAGGAATAAGCTACGTAAAACCCACAGAGCCGTTGCGCATTGGCGATGGTAACTAAATATGAAGACTTAGGTGTATTTGTTGTGCTGCTGTAACAGTGCAGACTTTCTTCAGTCCTTGGGGCCACTGGATGACGGTTGGATTTGTGCGGTTTTCACATAACACAGACTGTATTTCTTTCTCACATTTCCAGCGCAGTGTGTATCGGTGTGTGTCTGCATATTTGCGCTCGCTTGGCGTGTGCGTGCGCGTCTGCGAGCGTGCGTTTGAGTGCGTCCGACAGTGTGTGCATGTGTGTGTGTGTGTGTGTGTGTGTGTGTGTGTGTGTGCGCGTGCGTGTGTGTGTGTCTGGCCACGTATATAGTGTCTCGGTGCCTCCCGTTGCCCCCGCGTAACGGCGACGCACAACTTTTCCTTGGATCACCGTCAACTTGAAGTGTGTGTGTTTCACGCTGAAATCACATCATTAACTACCGGAAATAATGAACTCAATAACTGCAATAATTCAAAGAGACAAACAGTCGTTACTTTTTTTGAATGACAGCTATATTTACATTTATTTGGCATATAGGCCTGTTTCTCCCAGAAAGCGTCTTTACCCCACGTCCCATCTCCCGTCCAGTCAATAAAGTCTATTTCTACAGTTCAAATGATCCACCACAAACCTCTTTCTTTTCTTTTTTCTTTCTTAATCGTACGTCATTTCTCTCCTTTTTCCACATAGACTCCTCTTTGGAGGGTTCATTATCGCTTTATGGAATTAAGATGTTGAAATAAGAGCCCCTAAAGGCTCCATACGTTTTAGTATTCAGTCCATTTGAATACTTCAACCAGAGCTGCGTCCTTGCCCTTTCCGTGTGCGCCAGCGCCGGCGAAGCTGCATAAAAATTGCATAGGCTACAGATCACTTGCCCGTAGGCTTGCTCAGGCTCATTCTGCACTCAATTAGGTCCGTGCGTTTGGCTTATCGCCCCTGTAGGGCCACATTAGATCATTTTTTTAATTGCTGCACACACATCTACTGGAATCTACTGAAAAACGTGTCCTCGCTGGCTGAGTCTCTGAGTGTGCGCCTCTGATGTGAATAATTATGGATGGATGGAGTACTGAGCTGCTGCTGAGTCGTTATCAACGGAGAGTAAGTGAGATATCGGTGTATAATTTGGGCAGCTGCAATTCCACTGCGTTTTCAATTGGGGAGCAGAGAGAGAGAGAGAGAGAGAGGGAGAGAGGGAGAGAGAGAAGGAGAGAGGCGTTGACTGTAGGGCTGTGCAGTCTTTGGTATGCATGGCACAGCTCAAGATTGCTGCTCTCAAGCAAGCAATAATCTCTCTCCCTCTCACGCTCCCCTTCTGTCTCCCACACTGTTGCGCTATGAAATGTCTCCCCTCTCTCCCCCATCTCCTCTACCTCTCTTCCACCCTCTGCATTTCATCTTCCCCCTCTTTCTCCTTCTCCTCCTCCCTCTGTCTCTCCATCTCTCCTCACCCCCACGCTCCCTGACTCGCTCTCTCTCTCCACTCTTCAGTCTAGTGAGAGCCATTGAGAAAATAATTTGCTGTTGTATTTTATTCGACAGGGGGTTCTTCTCAGCCAGGCTTGGCGTGCACTGCTGCTTCTTGCGGCGCCTTTTTTAAAGAAAAGTCTGCAGCCAACAATAGAGAGAAAGATGCACAGAGAGAGATCCTTGAGAGGTCCAGTTTGTTAAATAGAAAAAATTGTTTGTAACTTCTGGTGTTACATTCTCACAGGCAAAAAAGCTTTCTTGACTCCCGTCTAGTTTCCAGTGTTGTTGTGGTTTTCCTCCACATTTCTTTATGTTGTTGCTTTTCAGACAGCGCCTCACTGTTTATTTTTGCCCCCTGCATTTTGCTAATTAGCCTACAGACCAGTCAGCATTGCAGAGAAGAAAAGCAGAATTCCCATTTTTTATCTTTTTAGTTTCTGTAAGTTTACATTGTGGTTCAGTGGCCACAAAAGACAAATCACAAGTAAAATAATGTCCCTAATTTCTCCAGTGTTAAATCGCTGCTTCTTATCTTCGCTCTGTGACTGGGCTTAACATCAGAGCCTTCTCACTGTGGCTCCACACAAAGGCTTTTTTGTAAATAGCACCACAGCATCGCCCGATTTGTGCTTTTGGATGTTTGCTCAATTCACTAATTAATTCTTCTAGCCATAATATTTCAGTCACATAGTAATTCAGTTTGGATAGAGGAGAGGAGAGGATCAAGAGGAAAGAAAGAGCAGAGAGGAAATGAGGGGAAAGAGGAGAGGACAAACAACAGGGCAGGCGATCGGAGGAGCAGAGCTGAGAAGAAAAGGACCATAACTCCTATCAGAATATGAGGAGGCAGCGGGGGAGGAGAGGAGGGCAGTGTGGCTTCTATAAGCAGTGTATTTTGTCTCTCTTTTATGAGAGCCTCTGCTGAAAGGAGACCTGCAGCCAGAAACTACTTGTCTTCACTTAGCTGTCTCAGGAACGAACATGGCTCCCATTTCAATTCTCACAAAAGTGTGGTTTTATGTCTGGGAAAGTGACTGTATACTTTAAAAGCAGGACAGAATCCCCTTGTACCAGCACATCTTCGTGCTATTTAGGGTGAGCGGTATACAGAAACCATGGCTTGGATGACAGATGAAAGCGGGGTGGGTGAGGTATCAGATTTTTCACTGATGTTCAGCCAAGAAATCGCACAGAAACTGACACAGAAATGTCGTCAGATTTGTTGGATCCATCGAAGCGGTTTCAGGACCTGGCATTGGAAATATTCTGCTTCATGGCTGTGTTACTTAAAGATATAATTAAACCTGTGAACACGTACGTTCCAGTGTTTGAAAAGACACAACTGGGCCAGTGAATGATGTTGTATTCAAGTTAAGCTGTGCACTTCAAGGTTAGAGATTATGTTTTGTCTGTGGAGACTTTCTTGTGAGTATACAATAATAGCATAAAGTCACCTGATCTGTTTATAAGAGATTATCTTTTAGCAAAGAAACGTAATATTTGAGATCTTAATGCTCTTTACATTGATTGATTTTGCATTAAATACAAACAACATGTGCAGATGAGGGTTAGGGTTCACATAAAACATTCATGGGATGTGCGTATGTCATGGTTTCTTCTTGTAAGTCTGACTTTGACTGGCTGTGAGACACTTTTAAAAGGTTTTATGGCCAAAGTTGTGTTCAATTTTCCACATTCTTGAAATGTGCAGGATTTCATTTTGTAGAGGAAAAAAAAAAGCTTGTCTACTGGAATGAGTTTAAAGGCAACTGACTCCAAACACTGCTGACGTAGCTCACCAGGGAGGCAGCGAGATAGAGGGATTAATTTATTACACTGTAATCGTTATATTTATATTTAATTAGGCACCAGCTGCTCATTCTCATAAGTCATGGCATTGTAAACTAGTTCCTTTGAACTGGTGAAATAGGGAAAAAGAGACGCTGGAAAGAGAAACAGAGGGAGATGTTGAAGACGAGGAAACAGACATCAAAAAGAAGACAGAAAGAGACGTAAAGAGGGGAATGAATGAGAGAGGTACCAGACCTTTTCTATGTGACGACAGAGGGAGCTGTTGGGCTTTGCTGCAGTAACGACTGCTCCGCTCTCTCTTTTTTCTTCTTTCTGCTCTTTCTTTCGAATTCTTTCCAAATCTCTCGCTGTGTTTTTCTCCTTCTCTCTCTCTCTGAGAGGGCCAGTCAGAGAGATGGAGAGGTAGTTAGGCTCCCCAGGGATGCAGGATTCAATCTGCACGCCCCAAACACACACAAACACACACACAAAAGTCTAGTCTGTCTGGATAAGCATGTCCACCGTGACTGGTTTCTGTTACCTTCAGATTCCCATTACCTCCCGGGGGGGGGGGGGAGAGAGAAGGGGGATGGCAGTACAGAAGGGGGGTGGCGTTGAGGGAGAATTGAGTTGATTTCTCTCTGCACTATTTTGTTTTGCTTTTCTCCGGCCCCTGGGTTGGATAGAAAGCAGAGTCAGAATAACAGACACCTGGTTAAACTTCAGCCCTCTCTCTTTGACTTCTTTTTTCTCCACACTTCTCCCCTTCAGCTCTTCATCTCCGGTTTCCCCTTCTCTTCTCTCTCTGTCTACTCAAGGCAACATAATGGGAAGCCAGGTAGACGTTACGCTGATTTATAATTTCCTGTGGCAGTGCGATGGGATTATAATTCTAACCTCCGGCCTCAACCAGATTAAATGACGGAGTCAGCAATTAGTGTTTTTGACCTCTAATCTCTTTACCTGCCCTGAAGTGAAAAAAAAAGACAGTGGCTAATATGTCTGCATTTAACGAGGGGTAATGTGGGTGAGGAAATTATTTCCTGGGTATTGGTGCATGTGAGGAGCACTGAGACAGCACAGGTGGTACACTGCTGCAGACACAGTATCACGTCCTGGGTTTAGTTTCCTTCCTTTAAGCATGGAGTTTGTATGTTTTCTTTTTCTTGTGCTCATTTGGTTTCACTTAGTCCTCCAGTGCTCTACATTCCAGTGGCATAAAAGTTATAGTACGTGAACTGGAGAAGCTCAGCTTCAACACATGACAAACAAGATTTCAATAAATAGACATAGCCCATCATTACCAACATTTACCTAAAAACTGTCTTTTAGTCCAAATTTTGCCCTAGAGTGACATGTTAAGTGACACATATTTTTAAACCATCCAACAGCTGTGTCAACTTTATCTTTCAATCCAAACTGGAGTTAAAGTATGTTAGACAGCATATGTTGTCTAATGTAAGTCATCTTATCAACGTCTTGTGTGCACAGTGGCTTCAAAGTGAATGATTGTCTATCTGTGTTTCCCATTTTGTGAGGGTGTTTCCCTGCCTTAAACCTAATGGATGCTGTGGTTTAATTCAATCCTTGTAACCCTGAAAAGGACAAAGAAAATGGATAAATTAAAACAGCAAGCTAAAGTCAGTAAACTGGAAAATGCTTAACATTTTTGGGCACAGAAACAAACCAGTAACAGTGTAATTCATGAATATGTGCCGGCCCGCGCTCTCATTATGTGATGAGGAAAGTCACATTGGATTCATTTAAGTAGTGCAAGCGTAGGCTGGATGGATGCACATATGGACTTGGAGGCAGGAAAACAACAAGGACGCCACTTAAAAAACAACATGTGGCGGCACAGAAACACTCCAGTGTCAATTAAATGTTGACTTTTTAAAACTGATTTGCTTTGTTTAATCACCTCTCGTCCTGGGAACACACTGCCAGAAGCTGCCGCCGAAATGCGTTGGCTTTTCATATTAAAGCTTTGTCAGTTGTTCTCCAGGAGTAGCTGCACTTCAGTTAGCGTGACCTTTTCTCCCATACATGAGAGAGAGAGGGGAGCGTGTGCTGAACAGGCTGTGTGGATTCACTGCCAGACGATGAGGCTGAGGTGTAACTGTGATAACGGCGGAGCCAGGATCAATGTTAATTCGGGATTAATGAACGATTTCATCGACTTCGCTACTGATGATCAGAATACACTGTTGACAGGGATATTGATCGGATTAGAATGAGAATTGATTACTCCAGATAGAGAGCGATATTGATCACAGCTTTCTCTGCATTCCTGTGTGTGAAAGCGAATGTAATGCCAATGTGATTTTGCAGGTTCATATAGTGTATAGATTTTTTACACGTGTGCGTGTGTGAGAGAGACAGCACGTCTGTGTAATCCGGTGTAATTTGTTTTCTGTGACAGTCGTTAGGTGCAGTCAGGTGGTTTGTGGTCTCATGACACCAGTCACATGAGAAAAAGAAAAGCAAGGTTGTTTTTTTACGGCCAATTTTAACTGCATTTTTTTCGCTTTGGGAGGCGGCGTTCAGCAGGGAGAGACACTGAAAACCAGCGAAGGAGAGAGAAAAAGAAGGGACATAGGATGAAGGTCAACTTCATCTCACATATTGAATTTCAGGAGGTTTTATCTGCATTCTGCTATCAGTTTGGTACAAAACCGCTCCAGATTGGGGTCAGTGGATTTTTTGTGGGGGTTTGTTTTAATTCCAATTAATAATTCACAGCTGAGAGGCTTCTGGTTTGACAGATTTTGTGTGAAGTACAGAAGAGTCAGTGAGAAAGAAAGAAAGGAAGGAAGAAGGAAAGAGAGGCTAGTTTCTGCATGCGGGTCAAGGAGAGATTTAATGAGTCATTTGCTTCTCATTATTCAGGATAATAATTAACAGTGTGTGTGTGTTCATTTTCTCTTTGGAGCCACCAGTGAAGCGGTCATTCATACCTGTCTCACTTCTCTCTCTCTCTCTCTCTCTCTCTCTCTCTCTGCTGTCGTCCTCCTCTCATCCTCTCCCCCACTTTCTGCAACTAATTTCTTGGATATGTTTTTCAGTCATTCAAATCATTTAGTTTATAAAATGTGTGAAAATAGCAAAAACAAAAAAAGAGGTGACTTCAAACTGCTCTTTGGTATTTTTGTTTGACAGATGACTTAAACAAATTATTATCAAACTTTTTGATTCATTTTACTATCAATCAACTTTCCTCTTTCACCATCACCTTCATCCTTCTATCTCTCCCTCTATCATTCTCTCCGCCAAACTTGCCAGTATGTGAATCTCACACTCTCTCTCTCACACACACATACACAGGTTTGAGTGTGTATTTGCAGACGGTGTGTTGTTGATTACCATAATAAACATGGTTATGTTAATTTTGGCGAGCTAATTTTGCTGATGGAACACATTTGTAAAGGTGAACTCTATGGCCTCAAGGTACAGTGTGTGTATGTGTGTGTGAGTTTCTGTTTGCATAGTGTGTGTACATGGATGCACTGTGTGTGTGTGTGTGTGTGTGTGTGTGTGTGTGTGTGTGTGTGTGTGTGTGTGTGTGTGTGTGTGTTCTGTTCATGTTAGCGGCTGACAGATCGGCTCCAAACACGTATGTGTCACCTGGAAACAGAATTTATTTTGCATGCTGACACAAGGCACACACAGAGATGTTGAAACCAGAAGCTGAACAACACTGTCATAAGGCCGAAAGAAAGAAACACACACACACACACACACACACACACACACACACACACACACACACACACACACACACACACAAATATAGCCTTAGTGGTCAGCCAAAACAGAAAATGCTGCATAGAGCTTATCTGATTATAAGCAGGGTTAGATAGAGGACTCTGCATCATAGGGGTGGATGAAGAGACAAGACTGATAGATAGTTTAACTAAAAAAATGGCGTCCTGGTGGCCGGTCGGTCTAAAAAACATGTAACTGGGACCTCCGTCCAGCCAAGAGCATTTGTCATATGTTCCTCGCTGTACATTTTCCCTTTGTTTTGCCACAAGAAAGTGAGAAATGAAAGTGAATGGTGGACAGAAATAGCTGCATAATGAACAAATAGCTTAAAGGCAGAATGCATGACAAATTGTTATGATGCGTGGTGTCTGATGTCATGGTGAGAGGAGGGGCTCTGGTTCCTATTTATAATAACTTCCTCACTGGAAATGAGTGGCCTAATCTCCATGTTTAACATCTGCATTGTGTTTCCTAGTTCCTAAAGAAAAAGCCCTCTTTGTTTTCTGTAGACAGAAGAGTTGGTGAAAACATTTGGACATATTTTTACCGGCAAAAATCATTTTGGAGGTTGTATTATTTTGAGAAATGTCACAGAAATAGAGTCATGGCAACCAATTCTTCAAGAAAGAGAATGGCTGTTTGTCCTGTCTGCTGGTGTATGGAGCTGGTTATGACAGTCTATATAAGCTTATTCTTTTGCTTGCATTGTGGTATGGTAGGAGTGGGTAATGGGATTTTTACCCATGATTTACCTGTGTTTAAAACAAATGAAAGTCATTAGACACAGGCAATCAGAATCCATGTCTGGATCATAGACTGTATATAGAGACGACATGACAGCTCACCAAAAAGTGAAGCCAAAACATCTCGATCGCCCCCTGGTGGCTGACTGCAAAACCGAAAAATAAATTTTCCCCAAAGATGGTTTCTGTCATTTTAGGTAGTTCATTTTTGTACAGTGGGAGGAAGTGGAGGCGCGTCATCCATCTTTATATGGTCTGGACAGCTATGAGGCGACCAGATCCAAACCACAGGGAGTTAAAAATGTGTATTTTAGAAGAGCAGTCTATCTTACTGTGTATATCAGTATCACTTGGATAAATATGAGATGAGGCTTCTTAGTCGCACATATTTTAATGTTTCAAAGTGTGTATGTGCATTTTCTAACATTAACCAGTCAGCATGCTGGCGAGGCCTGCTCTTGATGTCAAAGTAATGCTTTGATCACACTGGGACTTATCTCGTAGTTCTCATCCTCTCTCCTGTCTCTTCCCCTCTCGTCCTCTCCTTCCTCCCTCCCCTACCCTCTCCTCTTTCCTCCCATTTTCCCCGCCTGTCCTCTTCAGCATGCCTCACCCCTCTTCGCCTCCCTCCCCCTCTATCCCAAACTGTGCTGTAGATGAACAGAGCACAGTTACTCACCTGAAAAGGTTCCAAAAATAAACCTAAGACAGATATCTTAAATAGTTTGGAGTTTTATTGATAAATATACAACATCACAGTAACTAATAGCTGCTTTCAGTGTCATCTCTTAATATAACGTTTGCTAAATTAAGCATCAGACAGGAATGCACGGATGACGTTGGCATCTATTTTTTCATCACATAATAAGTACGTTCATCAATGACCCAATCACACAAAAATTGTGCTTGTGTGAACAGAGTCCCCATTGATTCAGCTCGGCGGATATCAAGGTGTGCTCTGAAAGATAATAGTGTTTCTGTCTCCTGCGCATCGTCACACACTCTGTTACCACAGAGAAGGCCTTGAGATTATATAACAACTGTCTTAGTCCTAGACTAAACACACAAACAAAAAGTGCCCACATTCGAGGCTCTGATGGGATGGTGTAGTGGCAGATGATGGCTCAGCCGCTTGCACATACACAGCGAGAAACAGAGATAACAGCGCACTCGGACACACACATAATTCACACACAAAAGGCCTGTTTTCTTTTCTACAAGACAGAGCATTACTGCAAGGTTGACCTCTTTACCATAATAACCTCTTTCCATTTGCCTCCCTCTGTCTCTTTCTGTGTATGTTTTATTTTTTCGCTGTCCTTTCTCTCGCCGTTATCACTCTTACTAACTCCCACACTCCCTTTTTGCATCTTTCCTCCTTTTTTCTCGTTTATTTCCCTCCTTCCTCCTCTCCCGCTGTCCCTCTCTAGCCGTGCTTCACTGGCCGTGACACTTATAATGGTGTAATATGATTGAATATGACTGCTGCTTCTTCGTTGGACAGTATTAATTTCAATTTTTTCCGAATGGCTTGACTCCAGTTTATTTCTTTGCCCGCTCTATGCTTTAATCCCGGACCATGACTCAGAGACTTATAAAGCAGCACTTAAAGCAACCTCCTGTGAGTTTGTATTGGTATATCTGCTTGTTTCTCTCTTGTCTATCTTATATCTGTCTCTTCTTCTACACAGTCTCCATTTCTCATTCTCTGTCTGTCTTCCACTGTCTGTTTAGGTTTCAGTTGCAGCAGTGACTGCATTGACCTTTTCAGTGAAAGGAGAAGCAGTGAATGACAGATATAGCCTCCTCTATGACTGGTTAATTGTTATTTCTCTATAGAAGGCCCAAGCTATATATAGGGAGAGGTGGAAGGACTGATGTGTTAATATGAGTGGCTCTGGAAAATAGCACTTCACTGAACTGATCTGACAGGTTGCAGTTAATAAAGTAATACCAGGGTTCGTGCAGCTTTTTAGGAGTAAAATTCAAGCACTTTCAAGGTACCTAAACCAAAAATTTCCAGACTCTGGAAGACTTTATCATCACATCTAAAGTGTTACTATAAATGTCAGGAGACAACAAACAAATATGACGACAACATCGTTTCATGTCAAATATTAAAAGATGTTTACATGAGTGAGTGTGTAGATGAAACACTAGATTACTAAAATAACTTTCAAGACTTTGTACAAACCCTGTAATACTGACAAAGCCACACCCCTTTACAGTGCTTATCATTAGATATTGTTTATTTATTTAATGGTTTATTTAACAGGGACAGTGCACATTAATAAACATTGCTGTAAATGTGCCAGTTGAGTTAGCCAAGACGCTATTTTTCATCTGTAGTCCCTGGATGTTTATCACACTGTATATGGATATGTTTTTGATGGACTATAAAATGGCAATGGTTGTCATTGCAATTAATTCAAAATGTATACAGATAATCCAGTTGGAGTTATTTTTAAATCCAGTGAAGTAGGAGTTGCTTTGAGCCATTTTCATACATCGTATGTGTTTTCAATGTTTATGTGGGGTGACATCAAATTTGTCACATTTTTATTGTGATATTATGAAAGCAAGTGACATCAACAGTTTATATTCTACTGGCAAGGTTGAACAAACGAGGTCACAGTGTGTGTGTGTGTGTGTGTGTGTGTGTGTGTGTGTGCACATGTCACTCCAATGTGGGGGGTGTTTTCACATACGAGTGCTAAAGCTGACCATGCATGGTCAATGTGTAGTCTGTGTATTTGTGTGCACATGCCCGTGCACCTGAGCATCAGCATCGCCAGAACAGTCCTTTCAGGCAGTCTACCTGCATGTGTCCGTCTCACCTAAAGGTGCGAGGTCACCCTGGGCTCAGTGTGTGAGTCTGAGGACAGCTGGTGTCTCCACAACCATAGAAAGACCTGGAATCTCTTCCAAAGAGCAGACAAGGTTTTAGTTTTGAAGTTAGATGAAGCACTAGGTTAAGTTTAGGTTTGGTGGTGAAGGATACAGTATCAATTCTAGATCTAGTCTGTGGAAAATCCTTACAACTATACTCTAATAATAGTACAAAGGGACAGGCATACAGGGGTTAATATATCACCGGTTGTCTAGACAGCTGTTTTGACCTTTTTATATGAGAAATATATTTTATTCACAGAGCATGATAATATTTTATTCAACAAGGCAATGCAGCAATCTTTAAAAGCAGTTTAGAGCAATAAGAGCTGCATTTCACCAGGTTTCACACTAGAGATGAAAAGAAATATATCAAAGAAAATATCTTGCTGCGACATTTGGAGGCCAGAAAAACCCCTCTCATTTATGAGGATTTCCATTTTCTATGTATCCTCCTGATACAGCATTTGTCTGGTGGGTTTATTCCACACAACTTACACTGAGTGGGAAGTAGGTTCGGTTGCTTAAGGACACTTCACTGTGGTGCTGCTGGTGTTGAGTACTAGGTTAAGAAATATTAACACTCAACTGCAAGCTGTAGTTTTCTTTTTCTTTTTTTCCCCTTTAGAGTCACAAAGAGGTTTGGGGGGTCCGTAGGAAGACAACAGAGTTCCCAGTATCATGTAAATATATAAGCCATTTGTCCAGAATATAGAAAATGGTTATTTTGATCCTATATCAAGATAAACGTTTTACTACTAACTCTTGGCACAAATACTTTTTCCAGATGGCTGTCAGTAGACAAACATGCTTCAGTGTGGGGGACCTTTGGCAAAAGGAGCTACTTTTGCAGCTTTGTTGAGATATGTGATTCATACGGGGGTCTTTGGTTATTAGAGAGACGTTTGAGAACCAACAGTGCAGGCTTATTTAGGTATGTGATTGCAGCTCAGAACAACAAAGGCCTCTCTGTGTCAACCTAAAGAAAGAAGAGAGGGGATTTGGCCTCAACAACCATGTGGGGCTGGAAGAGGAGGGGGTTATTATCAAGTATCCATGCATTGGTTTGGAGCGGGATGAGGGGGGAACAGAAAACGGGGAGGGAGACGAGAATGGAGGGAGAGAGCAGAGGGGATCGTTTTGCAGGGGAGGATGTTTTGGTACAATGACCCTTGTGTCCTCCAGTTTGTCATTGAGTCGAGTGTTTGTCGGTGGTTTGCGGGTGAGGGGTAATTAGGGTCGTTACACATGCATGGTAGGTGTAATGGTCCGTAACATTGCTGATCAATTCCTCCCTCTTACCTCCATGCCCACCCTCCATTTCCATCAACTCACCAAAACACATTCATCATCATCAGTTTATTCCAAAATAAGTTATTAACCATTTGAAATCAATAAGTAATGTCTACTTTTCCAAATACAACTCATTAAATTACATTGTTTAAGTCAAAGATTGTCAAGACATTTGCTTAAAATTGTTTATAATGCCACGCCAAACCCAGCGAGTACAAATGTCACACACAGATCAATACCATGTTGAAATGAAGCCCTTCAAGCATTTCTTTCCTGGTATTTGGTTTATTAGCGACAGGATCAAAGGTCAGAAACATACTCTAGCTCCAGTAGTACAACCACAAAAACAAGGCTTTTGTCTATTTCTTTCCCATTTTTTCTTTCCTAGTTTTCTTTGTTCCTAATTTCATATTCTAATCCATGTCCAACATTGAACAGCTGACACGAGAGAAGAACTACTAAATATGTATTAAGTTATTAGCTATCCTGAGGCCTTTATGTACGAGGAAATTAAGCGTTTGATGATGCGCGTACTGCTTTGAAATCAAACCCACCATTGCACTTTATCATTATGAATAAAAACGCATTCAAAGCTATTAAACCACTAATGACTTTTAGGTGAACAGATCATGATCTGCCTTTGAGACTGAATGTTTGGCCAGTAAGGTCTCCATGGGCTAATGTAAATGTAAACGGTGTGTGTCAGTTGCTGGATAAATGGGATAGGGGGGTGTACATCCCCGGCTGAAGGGTGGTCTTTAAAGGCTTAGTGGCATCCACTAAAACCCTGTGTTCTGCCCCTTGCCTCCTCAATAGAGCAAATCTAATCTGGGTCTGCTTAGGGCTGCTTCCTTTCGTCTCTTGGGCGACTGTCTCCCTTCCCTCTTTCTCTCTTTTCCATCGCAACGTAGGCAACTCGCTGTCTCGCTCAAGGACACTTTGACCAGACACATGGTTGTTGATGCACATATATTGCAGTGAAAGAAGCCTTAACCTTTGAGCCAGAGACTCGTCTGTCAAACCACTTGATGAAAACCTGCCATCAGAGAACAGAGGTCTCCATCACGCTTTCTGTCTTTGCACTCTAGTACTACTTTAGTAGTGTCATGTTTTAAGGAAAACACACACTGTGTCCCAATTCCATACTACATATTAATTTTAAGCATGTTTTGAAATTAATAGTATATCATTACAAAAATAGTAGTTAGTAGAGTGTAGATGCAAAAATGTTGAAAGTGTCTTTGCTCCAGTGCTTGATGCTGTATCCTGTACTCGGATGTTAGCATGAAGCGCTAATAACACTTTGATGATTTTTGTATCGAAAAAAAATAAGCTGACCAAGAAAAAAAAAACCTGTGCTTTTCCTTCAACTAAACTTGTCGAAATGATACTTTTCTACTTAAATATATGTTATTCCAGTGAAAATAAAAGCTGTGTCTTGTAAATGTTCGCATCTTCCTCCCTCCATCCCACTATCTCTTCTTTCTCTCTCCCTCACTGGCTCCCGAGGGTCATGGTGTCAGCTGTTGGACAATAGCACAGCTGTATCCAGATCAGCTAAAGAACCACAAGCCCCCGGTGGGGGGATTAAGCCAATTAGTAGCTGTCAATCACCATGACATATCATGGACGGCTAGATCAATACTTGGATGAATGGAGGGAGAGGAGGTGGGACAGACAAACGGATGGAGGCTGGCAGGGGGTGCATGGAGAGATTGAGGGGGCAAGTGTGGCTGCATGGAGGAATAAAAGGATGTAGAAAGTAAAGAAAGGCAGACTGGAGGATGCAAAATGGACATTGGAGATTGGAGAGATGGGTGGACTGAAAAAGGAAGGGAACACAATTGAGTAGAGATTTGAATGTATGGAGGGATGGACGGAAATATAATTACACCAAACCAGTGCTTGGACTGATGCATTATAGTAAAAAAATAAATGAGAGATGCTGAGAGACGACGTAAGATATTGCTTCTCATGAAGTCACTGTGATGAAGTAGTGGAAATGATTAAAATAGATGAAATAAAATGTAGATATGGAAGAAAAAGATGTATGCAGAAAGAGAAAATGCAAAAAAGGATGGTTAGAGATAAAAAGGCATTTGGGGCAAACATAGAGAAAGAAAGAAATCCACAGAGATACATAAAGACTAGTGCCATAATAAAGCCTCAGCCTGCAACCCCAAGAGACGTTAAAAATGAATAGGTGTGCAAATCAGTACCCCCTCTCCCCCTCCATCTCTCTCTGTCTCCCATCTGTTTTGCATTTAAGTATTTGTGGGTGTGTGCGCTGTAGTCCAAAGAGTTTTGTGCGAGACATTGAATTTGTTTATCATGGCTGGGGACATCAGGAGATCCCATCTCCTTCTGACAGCTCAGGGAGGAGGGAAAAAAGGCCCCCAGAAGAGAATCAATAGGCCTCAGAGAGAGAATGACAGAGAGGGAGGAGGACGAGGAGGATGTGGGGGTACTTTGGAGGGAAGGAAAGCAAGAAATGATGCAAAAAAGGAGAGGAAATGAGGGGAANGGGGGGGGGGGGATGGTTAATAAAGAAACATGCCATCAATACCAGCCATCAAGGCTGCATCAATACAGTCTAAAGTCAGTTAAATCAGGAAAGACCCAAAGAATGAGCATGAATTAGAAAATAGTACAAAGACAGAGGCATGGAGTAGAGTGGAAAAGGAAGGATCTGTCATATCCAGACTATTAGGAAATAATTGAGAATGAATATGCCTTCAATAGCAAAAAGCCACTGTTTCTTTTAATGTTTTGATCTGATTGAGCTGAAAGTGAATGGACTGTAGAACTACAGAATATAGAACCGCATTCACAGTAAAGGGATGGGGAGGAAGGGGGAAAAGAGGAGAGGAACTGAGGATAAGAGGGGGGAGAAGGGGAGAGGAAGATGGTGTATGAACATCCAAACAAATTAACGATGGGGGAGAAAAGTGGAGGATGCAAGTGACACAAAGAGTACAATGGAACAAAATGGAAGGGGAATAAATAAAGAGAATAAAAAGAGATGTTTTAAAAGCATCAAAGATGAATGAAAGGATGAGATGAGGGAGAGGAGTTTCTATAAAAATAGAAAGAAATGAATAAAGGGCCAGATGAGTGAGAAAAAGGCAGGAAGAAGGACAAAATAGCAGAAAAGGGAGACAGGGAAGAAACATGAGGAGGAGAGGATGCTGTTGTATGAATATGAAGCTCGGAACATCTGTCATGACTCTCCAAAAGTTCTTCAGCCTTTTTAAATTTGTATGTTTGAGTGTGTGTGTGTGTGTGTGTGTGTGTGAGAGAGAGAAGGGGGGGGTTGTTAGTCTAAAGCAGTGATGCACAAAGACACACAAACCAGGCCTGTCACACTCACTTATATACGCCTGGATGGGTGCAGAAAGAAAGATCGAAGGTTTGAGGAAGAGAGGGATGGAGGAAAAAAAGAGAAGCTAGATGGGGATGGAAAGAAGGAGGAGGAGGACAGATGGAGGGGAGGGGGGCCACAATGAGGGAAGGAGTCAGAGGAGAGATTTGTTTTTGATTGATTTACCTCGCTCTTCAAGGCCATGTAATCATCAGGAGGACTTTTGATCTGCACTCTTTATGGAGAGGATGTGTCATTTCTTCAGCTCAGTCAAGTGACACACACATACTCTGACATATAAACAGCGCTCACCACGACTCAGATATTCATAGAAACAGTCATAAACAGTATGTCCGTCTTCTTTTTTTAACCATAAAGAAACATATTTTCTACGTGTTTTAACTCTCAGTGAGGCTTTGGATTATTCATTGTTTTCTATTTTGTCTTATCCTTATTTTCTATTTTTCATAACCTCTGAGAATAAGGACTTTTTGTGTTCTTTAAACTAATCTAAATCTAAAGAAATGTATTTTGTCCCCTTTATTTATTTATTTATTTATTTATTTATTTTCAAAAAGCGTATTTTCCGCCTGTTTTCACTCGTAAGGAGGCTCCGAATAATTCATGGTGTTTCGCCAGCAACATATTGTTCTAACTTTTGTAGGAGAAAATATTTTTCTTTTGTTGCTTTCTCTTTGAAATTTTAAATGTGTACTTGTGTACGGCTGTATTTTATTAGAAACCTTTTATATGCAATACTGTCTTCTTTTCTGTTCTATTCTCTTTTTTCCTCTTTAAAAAGCGTATTCTGTCTGGCCTTTGAGATCTTAACAAGCATATTTTCCGCCTGTTTTAACCCTTAAGGAGGAGCTGAATAATTCATTGGGTTGTGCTGCCACTAGTTTTGCTAATAGGTCAGTCACAAAGCCATACATTTGTAAATGAGGGTAATCCACCTTTATGAGTCTCTGCGCATGTGTGCAGAGCAGCGTGTGTGTGTGTGTGTGTGTGTGTGTGTGTGTGTGTTTTGTGTGTTTAGACGGGTCAGGCTCTCTCAGGTTTTAAGACAAGGAGCGTTTTGTCCGACAAGAATTTTGTGTTGTGTGTGTGTGCATGTGTGTGTGTGTTTTAGCTGTCGAGGGCTGAGTGCTGCCAGGATTTGTAGCTGTGCTACCACAATGACCCTTTCATCCGAAGAACCATCTGATTGTGTGTATGTGTGTGTGCGCATGGTCGTTCATGCATCCATGTGTGCATGTGTGCGAGTGATTTTGTAGACCTCTTTTCTGTGCGACCCAATCTCTTTATCTGCCCAGAACAATAAAAGATGGAAGCCCGAAGGCACAGACGGAACGGACAGATGACAGACACAGACAGCAGAAACTGACTCAGACAGACGAACAGAGCTGTGCAATTCAGGTCACCGGTGTGGCCTAAACACACACACACACACACACACACACACACACACACACACACTCTTTAATCACAATCTGCCAATACAGTCCTCTATACCTGCTGCCCTATCTTGCCATTAACACAGGTGCTTTGAACTGTAAACACTCCAGTGAAAGGCGGATCAGCTATCACAGCTTTTCTACCCACCAGATGGACTATATGTCTTGCTGAATGCTCTGAAAACGCCGGCCTCTTGTCCAGAGTGCGCGTGCTTAACTTTTATACATGCAACATGACACTCTTATAGCAATAGCAGAATACGGTCAAATTCCTAGATTACAAACCTCAGCAGCGTGCAGTAGCGAGAGGTGCAAGACTCAGAGCTGCAGGAGAGAAATGAGAGCAAAGCAGTGAAGTAGAAAAGCTTTTCAGCTGCAAGATAAGAGCATATTAGGGCGAGTGCAGGTGGGAAAAGACAGGGGGGGACCTGAAACGCTTTATTAGTTCTTGATGAGATGTGTTTTCAGCCCACAAGAAGAAGTGAAGACTGGAATGAGTGACTGGACAGATTAGACTTAGATATCCATTTAAAATAACGTACAGGAGAATTGCAGCTTTAGTCAATGCTTCACCTACTACCAATAGTCAGCATTTTGCAGGCCTCTTAGTTCACTGACTATCGGGGGGGATGTAAGGGGAAGAGGAGGAGAGAGAAACAAAAATGGAGACAAAATGAGGAAGGAAAGGTAGAGGAGTACAAAAAATGGAAATAGGGAAGACGAAGAATAGGAGGAAGAAATGAGGCAAAAGGAGAACAAGGAATGGAAACTCAGGTGCTGGCCGTGCGTGTTCATTGCAGTAGGCACATCTTTGTGTGCATGTGTGTGTGTAGCCAGTTTCCCAGCTGTGAATAGCTCTGTTGAAACAAACCGAGTCTGACAGCAATCACACACACACTAAAACTACCTGCTTTGAGGGGATGCCATTCCTTTCTTTCTTTCCTTCCAGACATATTTTTTGGCCTTCTCAGACTTCTCTAATTTGATGAGTTTTCCATGGCTGTGGCCCCCAGTCCCCCAGTCTGTATGAGCTTGTGTGTGGTTTTGGCAAAAGGGCCGAGCTATTTCTGGCACCCCTGATTGGCTGGACATGCTAAGCAAAGTCTGGGTTTATTCCCCACCACTGTTTCTCAAATTTCACATATTCTCTTGCTTTTTTTTTTTTTTTACCTCTTTCCTACTTCTTTCCTTACCTCGCTCACCCGTCGACTCTCCTTTTCTCTTTCTCTTACCTCTCTACTAAACCTCTTTTAGACTCAGGGTACTGTGCAGTATGTATAAGAAAGAAGCGACAGTGATCGATTGTACCAAATTAAAATAAATACTTTTTGAGTGAGAAAATATATCTGAGGTCCTTGGTTACCTTTATACCTTCAGACAAGAATTTCAGCATTGTTGAGGAACTGAGTGATTTTTTTTTTTTTTCCCCAAAACAGACAGACAGGCTTTTAGAGTAGAAATTGGAAATTATCTGTAAGTTATCCGTTTGTCTGCAAAAAATCATTAAATCCTTGATGGCCTCCACAGTGACTGAAAACCTTTTTCTTCATTTGTATGTTTGTTTTCTGGTACTAACCTGTAGCCTGTATATGTACCAAGAAACACCCCTCATTTTAATTATATTATCAGTGGAAAGGTCACAGTGATGTGCATTGCAGTGTGCTAACAGTCAGAGCACAACCACAGTTTAAACATATTTCAGATTCTAGCAAAAGAGAGGCACACTTCAAACTGATGCATACTGCAAGCCTTCACCAGAGCTTTCCAAATGCATTGACAAGGTAATGAAGAATAATTGTCTGGTTGCCAACTCTGATTTCTTCTGATGGGTTCAAATACTTTTTTAAGACCCCACTTTTACCAACATTTTCCTTTTCACCAGGTCTTAAAGAAACACAGGAGCTTTGTGGTCACCTTCATCAACATCATCAATGTGTATCCAGTAGATATTCACAGTGGTGATCCACGCAAACACTCAAAAAAACACCATTAATTAACTGTTAAAGGGAAGCTCTGGTATTTTTAAACTTCTAAATGACTAATAGCTACAAAAAGGTTTGGCATTGGTCCAGTAGATTGCCCACGTCCGCATCCGTGAACGGGCTGCAATGGCTGCAACGTAAGATCCTTTCATCTTCCTGCAAAACCTCGACCTCTCGCGAGGTTTCAGAGCGAGACTTTTCCTTGATCGAGACTTTCTGTTGCTGGTTAAACAAAAAGAATAACAACCTGAGCCTGTCTTTGGCAAATACAAGCACTTTTAGTGGACATACTTTTCACAGGTGCAATTGCCCCAAAGTTTATTATTATTGGTACTTTTAATATTAGTACTATTTCAAGTAAGCAGTGTTTTCAATCATACTGCCCACTAGGTTGACTTCCTGTATAAAGTAGTCCACATAGTTAAAAACATTGTCTTCTTCTGATGTGATTTTATTCAACTTTGATTTAGGAACAAGTGGTGTGTTTAAGTGTTTGCATGATGGGAACATGTGGGTGGGTTTTAGTGTCCATGTTCTCATCATGTAACGCTTATGAGCAAATTTAACAAAAAACCTGGAAGTTCATGTGCAGAACTTTCTGGAAACTGAAAGTTCGTTGATTCAGCATCGACAGTATCGTCTGGGTGGTCCTGGAGGAGGCAGGGCTATCGTTATGGAAACAGTGGTTGGTAATAACTTCTAAGCATTATTAGTAGAGGGTGGATGTCAGAGACAATGTAGTAAAATAGTAAAGTGTTTTGTGTGTGAGAGAGACAGAGAGGCTCTGTAACGTCACACATTTACATAACACTACTGTCAACTGCAGTAAAAGGGACGCATTTTAATGGTGTGTGTGCCGGACCCACAGGGAGACACAGTAGGAGGTTAGAGAATACACTCCACACACACACACACACACACACACACACACACACACACACACACACACACACACACACACACACACATAAACGGCTAACAAATGAGTTGAGTGTGATGTAAATGGTTTGTCTTTTCATGGTCTGTTTTTATCTCTGTTTGTTCCTGTTGAACAGTGAATGGCAGCACACACTGTTCAACCTTTTCACCCTAAACTTTAACCTCCCAAATGTCAGAGAACAACAGGCTGCTTTCTGATGCACGGGAGTGTGTGTCTAAATACGAATGGTCTTTTCTGCCTATTTAAATTCTGTGTTTGTTTACCCCGCGTGTTGTGACACATCAGGAAAGGACACTTCCTGGTGTATCGTAACACACAGAGACGCTGATTTGAATGGAGGTGGTCTGTTTGTTCCACTTAGCCTCTATTTTACCAAACAGATACAGAAAAGGACACAACCCCCTGCTATCCTGCAGGGTACTGGACGCTGAATTCAACAATAAATATATATATATATTAGCAGCTATAGACGTAAAGAGCTAGAAAGCAGATGTCTCACTATATTAACTCATTGCAGAGTTTGTTTGTAGCTCCACCCAAACTTCTTGTCAAACAACTAATCATGTCATCGAATGACCGACTAATCATTTCAGTGCTGGATAATTCAATTACTGACACTGAAACTTCTTGGTTTTGCCGTTTCTTTCTGTGGATTCTGTATGAACCAGAGCTTAGGCTACATCCACACTACTATGTTGTTGTAACTGTTGCTACGTTTACTCCTAGCGTCCACACTACTCCAGCATTTTATAAATCCTAAAACAGAGATCTTTTAAAACGCTGCTGACTTCATTTTAGGTTGAAAACTCCAGGATTGCGTTTTAGTGAGGACAGTCGGAAACGGAGACGTTTTAAAACGATGACGAAGACACCCACGTTCGCTTCCAGATTGGGTCTTATCAGCCACAACGTGTCCTTCCCTGATTCGTCACGCTCCTATCAAGTGACCCTTTCCCAGAAGAAAACAACTACCAGCGGTTAATTCAACATGTTAAACAAATTACAGCACTTAGTTTCAGTAACAGTTCCATCTGGTCGTCAGTCCAAGCATAGAAATCGCTGGTCTTACTTTTCTCCATTGCTGCTCTTTGTTCGTAGTATTTCCTGCAATTAAGTAAGCAACCAACCGCAGAGTAGACAATCTGCTTTCTGTTTACACTGGCATGCCCAGTGCACGTGAAAGGTCATGTGATATGCGTTTCCAGGTGTGTAGTATGGATGGAGGTTATATCTGAAACGCTGATAAAACGCTCGTGTTTTCGTTTTAAAACGCTGTTTTAAAATGAAAACATATTAATGCAGATTCTTAACTTTTCCAAAGGAGAGTTTCCTATAAATATATAAATTATATGTAGATATAGAGATCAGGAGAGAGAGAGAGACACAGATTCTGAATGGTTAGGCATTGCATATGGATGTCATCATACCCCACTTGTGCTCACAGGTAATGATGCCTCTTCCCTTTATCTTTGTCTGTCTGTGTGTCAGGAAAGTACGACAGAGGCAGACAAAGTAGCCTTGTTCTACACATATAAAACATTTCAAAAAGCGTCTGTACACCCACCACAAAGGGACTGCAGAACGCAGGGAGGTGTGTGTCTGCGGGTGTATGGGTGGCACAGATAGAGCGTTGGAGATTTGAGTCACATTGAAAAGCGAGCGCCCGTCATTACCGTGTCCTCGGAGAAGCCACTCCATGTCTCTCTGTCACTCGTTCTTTTACTGTTTCTCTGTTCAAAGGTCCACTTTGTCACAACATGGCGACTAAAAAACAAATAGTTCACCATTACTGTGATGCGATGATTTGCTCCCACCTTGATAGACTCTTTCTCGAGTGGTTACATCAGTCTGACGTAAGATATGTAGGTCACCAAGATTAATATAACAGAAGTGGGTTCACCTGTTTATCTGCCTCACTCTGCTTCCCTGTCTATCTGTCTCTCACACACTACACACAGCCAACACAAAAGCCTGAACACTGGGCATGACCTCCAGTTGTTAGCTATTATAGAGCCTACAAGGTGTCCACTTGCTGGATTGATTAAACTGGACCAGGACTGCCCTCAGCTCTGGTTTTCAGACCGCAGTGCAAAAGCAAGAACAGCTTGGGGGATTTAAATTACTGCAAGTTGCTACAAACACTAAAATAGTTCAAAAAACACAATCGGCAGGTCTCCCAGGAAATTGCGTGGGATCGGTGAAAGATAGAGGGCTAAATTTCTGATAGTTTTCTAGAACTAGACACTGAAAACTTGTCTCCTTGAGAAATACTGCAAGTTCCAGTGAATTAAATCTTCCTCTTCTTGCGCTAATACATTGTGTCGTCTGCCCTTGGACTACATTTCTTTCATTTCATTCTCCAGTGTTTTATACCATTCATCTATCTTTCAGGGTGGTGATATTTTGTTCTTGTCAGGCACTTCTTGGTAAAAAGGTTTAAGGTTTGGCTTATTAAACCATAACCAAACATGCTGACTTTAAACAAAAAATCCTCCCTAACCAAAGTGTTTGGTTGCCTTATCTTTACTATTACAGTCTGAGATTGAATGAGCTTTCTAAGCCTATGTCAACATTTAGTGCGTGGAATGGGGAGCCACACTGCCAGACGAAGTTTCTACAGATCAGATCATCAGATAAAAGTGGAAAACATAGAATGAACACTTTTAACTATGAGATTCTTGACCAATAATGTATTCTGTAGCTCACAACACATGTAAAACAGTCCTGTCCTACCTGACTGAAATTAGCAAGACTGACACAAATAAATCAAAGCCTTGATTTCACTGTGCACCTTGAAATTGCCTGAATAAGCAGTACTGTGAACATGCTTTGATCCTCGCTTAGATTGGTCTGACCTCTGGTCATGTCTCCAATCAACCTCCAAAACTTTACCTCAATCGATTGCTGGAAGGGCTTCATTTCAAAAGGCCGTATTTACACACAAGCCATCAGGGATCCTAGATTCCACCAGTAACTCGCTAATAGCATCACCGGTGTCTCTTAAAGCCTGCTGGCTTTACAAATCATCCGGAATGCTGGCCAGCGACTGTCAAAACTGGCTAACAAAAGCACAAAAGAGCCTTTGAGAATTGGTTTAATGGTACACTAAAAATAGGTAGTTTGCCTGAAAATCTGCGAGTGGCGGAACAGGTGTTTACCCTCCCAGTGTGTTTCGGCCTGCTTTCCATTTCCTTAGCGCAGCCTCTCTGTGCTTATCTACAGCCCAGGACACACCCAGCAACACTGCTCTCTCACCTCTCTTTATCTTTCTGTGGATCCCCCGAGGCTGTTTAGAGGGGATCTGTGACAGATTCTGCTGTGTGTGCGTGTAGCACTAGTAGCTCTAGTAGTAATGACAGGCAGATGGGGTTATTCATCACCAGCCAAGTCTCAACCTCTCTCCATCTTTATCTTTCTATCTAAATGATCTGAATAATGATAGATAAAAGAAAATCCTCTTTCACGTCACTCCTAAGCTCTTTATTTTCTTTCTGTTTTCCTCCGTCTTACATGAGCTTCTGCAGTCACAGGTGTATTATAGCTCTGGCCACTACATTTTACTATTTGTTACTCACAATGTTAATGATCAATGAATTAAAGATTTCTTCTGCTGTTGCTCTCATTATAAGTAATTCTGGACAAGACTTTCACTTGGATGTAAAACTGTGAATTAATTAGTCCATATGTGAAATCCATATGGGAAGACATTAAAATCAATTACAGTCTAATTTGGGAGTTCACATTTTGCATGTGTGCACATGCAAATCACAGCTCACACCCCACCTCTCATTATTTTTGTTTCTATTTCTGTGAAGCACCATTTAACCTTGTTAAGAAAAGTGCTATATAAATAAAGTTTATTATTCTCTTTCTCAAACACACACACACGCGCACGCGCACACACACACACACACACACACCGTACATTCACAAAAGCAGCCACAAATAGGTCAAATCTCGTTCCCACAACCATTCAGAGATCCATTTACGCATCCCGCCTTGAAGACTACAGCAATGCACACTTTCTCACACAAGCATACACACACACATAAAAACACTCGTAGAAACACACACCCACATACATGCTGCAGGGCTGCCACAGCTCCAGTATTTTTCTGAAGTGGCTTTTCAATTCCATGGCCGACGCTTGAGGGAGTGTGTGTGTGTGTGTGTGTGTGTGTGTGTGTGTGTGTGTGTGTGTGTGTGTGTGTGTGAGATACTGTGATGGGTGGGTGGGTGCTTGACAAAGATTGTGACATAAACCATTTATAGTGCTGCCCTAGTGTTTGCGTGCAGGCTCGTGTGTGTGTGTGTGTGTGTGTGTGAGATTGCTGTTGACATTAAATACTCTGTCCAGGCTAGTTTGGCGCAGAGCAAGTACAATGATGAGAAAAATAAAAAAAAGAAGAAGAAGAAGGGAGGAAAGAGGAAAGGAGGTAAAATTGTGATTCGTGTCAGGGAGAAGGATTCAGGATGGGAAACCATTTCCTATATTTTGCTCTGATCAGTAAAAAGTGGGTGTCCGACGTGCATTCTTTGCATTAATACTTAATAAGTGCCTAAAAAAAAATCACTTTCAGTTTCAAATCACATATTTTCGGCTCAGCTGACAAACAAAAAATTTAAAACATGCTCACTAATTTAAACAAAGGTGGCCCCACACCTGCTGTGTCACCACATGGGGACGGCTTCAGGTTTCCATTGACATTACGGATGGTTAACAGGAAGTTAAGTATCCAGGCAGGAGAGAAAACAGGGGGGGGAAAGCTTGGAGAAAAGGCTATGTGTAGAGACAGCAACACGCAGCCAATTAAGAGGGGAAATATTTGACACTTGCAGGGTGTTTGGACCTGGCTTGTAGCCTTGCGATGGCAAATCAGAGAAAGCATAGAAGCAGGGCAGAATAAAAGTGAAAGACACAAACAGACAAACAGGTAGAAAAGTGTACCAGGAGAAGAGATTTGAGAGTTTGAGATTCTCCCCCAGCTGTTGTTTTACCATTTCAGCAGCAGTTAAGAGTCTAATTGATTACGGCGACCCCTATTTTCTAACTGCAGTCTCTTCATTGATCCAGTTACTGCGGCCGCTGCTCAGCTCTCTCCGAGTGACTCTCCTAGTCATTACTGCGAAGAAGAGGGCCGCTTCCCTCCGTAGCCTCAAAAAACAACTTTAATGCAAAACCTCAATCAACTCCTCAGCGATTCTTAGATTCTTAGAGTGAAACAGGTTGATCTAAAGGCCGAGACCTTGTGGTTGGTCTAGATTTAAAGCCAAGTGGCAATTTAACCAAAGCTAATTTTGCTATTATTTGTTTTCTACTCCGATGGAAGTCATAGTCAACATTAGGAAACGAGTTCTACCAATTAATTGATTGAGGAAGGGAAGACAAGTTTTCCTCTTTTGAGAGACTTCAAGTAGCCAAAGCATAGGAAATGATTTTGCAGTGAGAAGTGTTGCAATGATTTTCTGAGGTTGTTCTGTCTGCCATACCACAATCGAGAATAACCTTTTTTCTTTTCCTTTCTTACAAACATACAGTACAGAAGTCACACACTCCACCAGCAGCAGCCTCATGTGTTCTGCTACTTTACCTTGAAATCAATTTCATGTTAGGTGACAGTGTGTGTGTCCTCTAGCAGAGGTCATACCTGCTGACTGTGTCTCCTTTCCTAAATTAAAAGACTGCATCACATTACATACAGCCCACACACACAAGCTGCAAACACACTAAACGCAGATACACACACCCACACACAGCACATCGTATTACCTATATAAGGCAAAGCTATTGCACCTCGCACAAAGAAACTCAATAGGCTTTTAACATTCATTTAGCCAGGGCAGCAGGGCTGACTTAAGCTATACCAACTAGATCTGATAGCACATGCAAAAAGAGAGAGAGGCAACAGAGATGGCTCGAGGCTGACTTTACATTACAACCTTGTGATAGCATATAGTGCCGAAAGGGCATGAGAGAGATGTAGGTGGGCAGACAGACAAAGAGAGAGTACAGGAAAAGGATGGCTGAGGAAGGAGAAATAACTAAATATATAACAGGTAGGTTAAAAAATAAATACATTTTAAAAAAGATACGTGAAGAGGATATTTGTGTTGTGGGGTGTAGATCGATTCAACACACACTCACACAGCCAATAAAAGCAATAGGAAATGGTCCGAGGAGGTAGATTTGTTTCCAGGTTTACTGTATTGTAACAGAGTAAACAGTCTTTTTTTAGGCCTCGATGGCTGCAGTGTGGGCAGACTGGCTAGCTGAATCCTCGCCTACAACAGGTCTAAATGATATATACTGTAATTGGTTTGGTTGTTATTTTCAGCATTGTGTTTTTGGCTTACTTCCATTTAATAATACTGATTCCAATAGGCTTATATCCATCTTTGAGGACCTGGCGAGTCACGTTAGCTCCCACAGCTACTTCCAAGCTGCTTCATGTGGCACGGACGTCATTTTATGAAAAGATCTGGAGTCGCAATGAAAATACTGGCGTTTGCTTGCAGCGCTATATTCGAACAGCAGTTTGAGAACATGCCAAATTCAATTTCATTTGGAGTTTAGTGCCTGCCTCAGGTAAGGAGAAAGAGAGGGGAGGCAGCAGGGAAGGGATGATGGGGATGGAGAGAGGGAGACAGGTAAAGGTAGAGAGGAGATTGAGAGTAATCGAGAGAGATGGATGAACATTTGAGCTGTGCTGCAGGGAGGGGCTGAATGATAAAACAAACATCCTCGTATTTAATGGCCCTCTCTCATTTCTACTCCAGCTCTAGATTAGGACCGAACATAACTCAAAAATAGCGGTGTGTGTGTGTGTGTGTGTGTGTGTGTGTGTATGTCTGTCTGTGTGTGTGTGTGTCTGTATTAGTGTCTGTGTGTGTAGCTTTGGATATCAGTTCCAATCTATATCAGCTTGTCTTCAAGTAGAAACGAGAGAATTAGACGAGAGGAGATTAAAGGGGGGTTGGCAGAGAGTGTTATAAACTTGGAATATTAAAAACTGCTTTGCATATATTCCATTTGTGTGTGTGTGTGTGTGTGTGTGTGTTTGTGTCGTTAAATCATAATACAAGCTGATATGTAAAATGTTTAGAAGACTGTGCTATACATACAGCATGATTGCCAAACAGCTAAGCAAGGTAGAGGACAAGGGAATTATGAAGGTTGTGTATGTTTCGCTCGGCCCATTTGACTTTTATCAGGCTATTGAATAGGCGTTATCATCACACATCTGTCCCCAATATATGGGCTAGTAGGGGCCTTCTAAACCTACTAGTAGGTTCAGGAGGTTGTTATCACCCATATATTTCAGTTAGCCAATGCAGCGTGTTCAGGTGACGTAGTATAAAGAGTGAAAAAGTCCCGTAAAGAGGGGTCAAACAAACACAGGACTTTCACCCAGGAGACCAGGGTTCGTGTCCCGTGTGAAACCAAAAGTCAATGTTTCAAGTTACATAACGTACTTATTTGAACACAAACTATGATCTTTCCCTAAACCTAACCACGTGGTTATAATCGCCAATAAGGTGACGTGATGTGAGTGATCAACCATGTGAATCGATGATAATGGCCTTCTGAACCTACTAGTAGGTGTAGCAGGCCCCTTCTAACCCATATCTATGAGGCTGATAACCACTGATAACGCCCATTCAGTCGAGAGGTAACATCATCTGTTAGAGGGCAACTCGTGACTTACTTCCTGTTTCAAATTTCTCATGATCACTATAAGCATGGTTACAACCTCATTTTGTTTCCTGCAGAAATGGCAGTGAAACTGGCATGAATCCAGTCACACATCCACCTCTCATAACATCTAGGTCTCCTTTCATGCTACATAGGCTATTATTACTATTTATGGACGTTTACAGAATGAAAATCCAGCAGTATCACCCATTTATGTATGTAAGTATGAAAACTGTGATACAATCTTTCACGAACGTCATGAAAATGGTGAAATTAAACATCTTAATACCCTTAAGATCTTGTTCTTTTATCCTGGCCTTAAGATGAAAATACACAACCAAAATCAACATGTTCAAAAATGAGGAAGGACTATTTTTGTGGCATCAAAATGACAAAGGATACAAAAGGTACAAATTCCTTCTTGCATTGATAAGAGTTAATACGGCTCACTGTTGCTCAGTTTAGCTTCCCATTACTCAGGCATATGGTGGATATTTTTTGCTGATTCATCATTGCCACAAGCTTTCAGCGGATCTTAAAATAAACGGCTAAGACGCTGTGAGCCTAGAAAATCGCCAGATGTACAGTAACTTTCCCATCAAGCTACTTATTAAGTCTGTGTGTTTTTCATGGTCTCAGCTTAGAAGAGAAATCCATATAGTATTCTGCAGCAGCTCTCCTCTCTCTTCCTCTCCTTTTCTCTCCTCTCCCCAGATGCCTTTTAGAGTTGTCATTGGAGAGTGACCTGTATTATCTATCTCGGACTCGCTCTCTCCAGCTCTATCTCTTTCTCCGTCTGAATGGAGATTTAGATAAGAGAGTCTGAGCTGCAAGAGAGCAGCCGCTGAATACCAAGAGACAGGCCAAAAGGAAGAGAGTGGAGGCCAGAGAGGAGCTGAGAGTCGGGGCCAGATTTACTGAGCCATTTGCACCGTGTTTCAGACTCACCCTGCGGCTACAGAGGTTCCTGCTATTTATCAAACAGGTGCACTGGGCTCAAAGTGCAGTTTGACTGTCATCTGTAGCTCATCTTGCTTGTCATGAGTGAGCTTCACCTTTCTCCTTTATACATTTGCATGAAAGGGAGGATCATGCAAATAACAGGGGGGAAGTAAGACAAGTGTGCTTGTGCTTCCAGCTGGATTCACTAAGGTTAATGCTATTTGTGGTGGTCAGATCCTTGTGTAAATGTCTCTGCATTCTAAGAAGAAGTGTAAATAGCTGTTAAAACAGAAGACGGGATGGGGAAAGAACATTTAGTGAATCTGTATCATATATAAATCTCAATGACAACAGATCAATGGTGAATGCACTACAACAAGGTATGCAAGGGAGCCGTACTGTGAAAAAACCCCAGCTTCTTTGAAAGAAAATAGAGAAGCAATAATACACAAATGCAATATCTGAAGGGATACGGACTAAGAAGTTACAACTTTGCAGCCTGCAGTTTACCCTGTTTGTGTGTGCGTGCATGTGTGTGACATGTCAGTAGCCATGTTTCCATGAACATATTTTTATGTGCATTTTGAAATACCGCATCAGAAAAGCTGTTTGGAAACGGAAAAATTCAATAAAACATCCTCAATTGCGCAAATAAAGTTTCACGCTCACGTGAGGTGGTTTTTGCCTTTGTCGAAAAAGAGCTGAAGCACTAAATGGGATATGGAAACACTTTTCAAACTTGCCCAATTTTAACAAATTCCTGAAGACCTCTCTCCATTTTTCTCCCGTAGATGGGTTATTTGGCCAAGGTGACTTGTTTTGTTTTCAGTTCGCAACGTCTACTTCTTCTGCTTTGTTTACTGGCGGAGTACAGCCATGTGTAAAGCGTAGCCTATACCGCCAACTTCTAACAAAACGAGCCTAGTTTATTTGCTCCAAACCAGTTGATGGAAATGCACCTAATTTGCATTTCTTTTTTGCGACATTTCTAAAGTTTGTTTAAAACTCGCTTTATAATTGAATGGAAACACAGCTACCGTCTCAAATGTCCCTAAGTCCCTGTGTGTGTGTGTGTGTGTGTGTGTGTGTGTGTGTGTGTGTGAGAGTGTGTGTGTGTGTGTGTGTGTGTGAGAGTGTGTGAGAGTGTGTGTGTGTGTGTTGGGGAGCTGTTTTCATCTGCCGGATTCTGCATATGACACCAACGGTGCACCATTTAAAATGTCCCCAAGGTGATCGATGAGGTGGTGATGGAAATGTCATCTGGTGCTTATACATTTATCATCGCTCATCCAGCCTCGTGAATTCCTCCGTTTGGTTTTCGATCATTTCTGGTCTTTTACCACAAGACCATTTGAATGCAGTGATTCATCGGACTCGTTAACTAGTGAGCAGGACAATGATAGCCAGTGTTTACATGAACCCATGTCATGGGGTGGTAAATAAAGAGCTGGGAGAGCTCGAGATCAAATCAGTGATCATCATAAAGAAAACAAATACCTACATAACCACTATTCAATTTTACACCCTAACACTGTATGATTTCTTTGGGGACATTTTTAAGTAATGCTCAAAGTCTAGATAGTTCCCTCACTCTTTAATTTAGCTTCAACTGTATATTATTTGTTACTGGCTGCAAGTTGGTTGTCCAAAAACTAAAAAAAATAGCCTTCTTCAAAATAAAAGACAAGGTGGTGCAGTAATGTAATACGTTATTGATCCCTGGAACTCCTGGAAGGTGAGAACATTGGATCAACAAGAGAAGGGACGGGAAGAGTTTCTCAATATTTGGGTCAAAACACGGGGTCACCTGATATGCTAATGGAATCCCAAGTGATTATTTAACTGATGTACATGATAATTATGTCATCATAAATAAACAGGATCACAGGCTAGAAAAAGGTTGACTGACTCAGTATCTTGCTGGAGGAAAAAATAACATTTCTAGCTTAATATTCCAGAGATCATGACGATATTTTCTCCTAAATATGTAATTGATGTTTAGGACATATCTCCATCTATACGTGATGTGGTGTCAGTAGAGTCTTCATTCTGACCTGACTGTAGGATTTTATTTTAATGCTCTAAACAGACTTGAACGCATCAAATCACACTGCCACGTTTGTGCCAAGTTACAGTTGTGAGATCATTATACATTCATGCGGGTGTATGTATTTGTGTGTGTACGTGTGAACTGCTATGTGAGTGAGAGAGCACGTCATACAACAACAAACTAATTGAAAATCATCGACAAGTCAGGCAAGTCATAACTGAATGTGCACGTACATACATAAGCGAGGCAGCCATGCAGAACTGAATATGTAAAAAGGATATTTATTTTCTCTCCTCCCTCTCCTTCTCTTTATCCATTATCTATCGCTTTTCTCACGCTCCATCCCTCCTCCCCCCCCTGCCAGTTAAATGACTGTTGCTCGTTTCTCTCCGTCTCTCTAAGTCAACATGTCAACTAGAATATATCTCTTCCCTCAGTCGCGTCGTCGGTAACACGCACCGGCATAATCTGTTTGTGTAAGCATTCGCAGCTTGTGCATTGCCGTGTCTGTGTCAGGATGTATGGCAAAGTTAGTGTCTGACTTTTGTACATGTCTGCATGTTTGATTAGTTTGTGTGCACATAGGTATTTTGTTATGTGTTGATGCATTTGTGTATTTACAGAAAAGTGAGTCTGACATGCTTTGTGTGATCCATTACGTGAAGACTTTATTTTTAGGTTAGTATGAACATGCATATTGGCATACTGTGTGTATGAGTTTGTACGAATCTCTCTTGCTGGCTCCCTCTGTCTCCTCTTGTCGCTATACACACTAGGTTGCACGTTACTGTAGAGGCGAATAGTGACACGGCATGCAGTGATGTTGCTCTACAGCAGGCAGCAATACAGGTACATGTAAAAGAAAGAAGCCGGAGGTCCAACAGAAGAAACCTTATACAATATTCCACCAGTTTGGTGCACCCCCCCTTCATATCTATACACCCCACTCCAACTTAGGTTACCACATGTGCTCTTTGCCAAGCTTTGCACTGCATCCTCAGAATCTGTTTTCTTTTAATCCTAAAATGAAGGAGTTTTTAGTTTCCTTTTTTTAATTTGCGCAGTGATAAACAGGGAAAGGAGAAATTCAATCCAATGTGAAGAAACAATGAATATACAAGATGCAAATGACTAGTTTGTGCAGATAAGAAACCTCGAGGGGCTAATAAAAGCCTCTCATCTTAAAGCAATAAAGAAGTCTGTGGCCATGGGAGCGCTGAGGGTGAAGTCTTAAGAGTTTTAAATTACCTCGCTGATTTTAAAACATGGGCAGCGTTTTGTAAATGAGCAACATTGCCTTCTCCAGGGAAAGAACCGAAGCAGGCTACAATTTACAATGGCGTCACCAAAAAGACAATACTGGTGGCTCACAGATTTAAGCTAAAAATCTCATCTGTAGCATGTTGCTTTCAAATAATTCCCTGTGTCCCATGGACTTAAGATGTGACAGTAAAATCAGATCACACTAGCATCAATGACACATTATCAACTTGCAGTGTCTGTGTGTTCTGGACTGTTGTTCAGACAAAACAAGCAATTTGCAGCCCTAATCTTAAATTGATTAGGTCAAACAAAAGGAAGTGGTCATCAGCACTATTAGTGCCTGCTTTATGTTAGCACTGCACACTGCCAAGGTGGACGGGGAAAACTGAAAACTTAGGGGCATACTGTATGTTCTTTAAGTTTGCAAGTTGTCACAAGTTATTGTCAGGTTTAAAATAACTTCTTTAAGGTGTATTTCACACAGTTATTTGTCTCTCCATGCTTTTAAGCAAGTCTTTTTCAATATAAAATAAAGAAACTGAAAACTACAGTTTTCAAGGGTAGACACAAAGTTATTGCTGACCACTGCAGATGGGGGGGGGGGGTCATACTGACTTCCATCTTTCAGGCTTATCTAACCACATAGAGCTATTTCAGAGCATCTGACAGAGAAGCAGGCTTGTATTTTCAGATGAGAAAGTAAAAAAAAAAAAATACACAGCTGTCTAGAGCAAGTGTTGTAGGAGTAGCACTATTGTGGGAGCAGGACGTCTGAGCTCAAAGATAAAAAAAAATAGGCCTATAGTTACCGGGCCAATTCCCTGTAAAATAACTGCCCGCCACTTGCACCTGCATCTCCTGTGTAGCATTTTATTTTAGATTCAGCAGTGAGTCAGAAAAGAGGTGAGAGGAGGAGGAGGAGGAGGAGGAGGAGGAGGAGGATAGTTAGAGGAGGATGCTTGCCTGAAGATAAAATATATAAAAGGAACTGTGCACCAAAAATACGTTTAAAGAGTGTAGACAAAGAAGAGTCACATAGTAAAATATATGATTACTTTACAGACTGGTGCCAAGGTTTCATAAATTCCTGACCCACTGCTTGGCCCATGCACTTTTTTCAACGATGCTTGCCCATGTGATTGTGCGTGTGGAAATCATGCAGGTAACCCTTCGGCAGCTTGTATACACTCATACGATGAAATGTGCTTGTGTGTGTTTGTCTATGTGCCCATGCACCTGTGAATGCATACTGGCGCATGGATAATACTGATACAGCTGGGATCCAACAGTCCCTGCCAGCCAATGTGTGTGTGTGTGTGTGTGTGTGTGTGCAGCTACCAGCTGCGCCCACTGTGCTGATCCTCAAAGCCGCTATCACATTCTGCTTGCATCATTTCACCGCAGTCGTACTGAGAGCATCAAACTCAAGAACACATGCTCACAGTTACAAGCCCATATTCACTCTTATATTCATGCATATGATCACTTTCTCACATAAACACCCATGATTACATATCATGGGTGTTTTTAAGCTGCTTGCTATCAAACATACAATTTCTAAATGTGATTGTTGTAGCACATGGTATTACAGCAAGCTGCAGTCACCCTTCATGTGTTAAGATGATGTGTTCAAAAGACAGGTTTTCTCATTTTTAAAAGGCTCATTTTCAACCGTTCAGATGGTGCATATTCAACCGATGTGGTCAGTTAGTGCTGCAGAGGACAGTCCTGACTGACAAGCACCTGCTAATAACCACCCATTATCGTCAAGAAGGTCTGCATAGGCCAAAATGCTTCTTAAACTCCGGGTCAGGAATTACTTCAGGGCCCTTGGATATAGCAAAGTTTCCCCATGTTAAGGTCATCTGTTATACTGCCCTATAAAGCCAAAGAGAAGTAGCTGTGCGAGGACTAAAAAAAATGGCTTCAACTTTTATCTCCAGTCCAGAGAAAGTATTAGAAATTGCTGTTTGCCTTTATAGGACTGCAGAAAACTTGGCTTTTCTCCAGTTTTAGTGGCAATGTTGAGATTCCAACTGGCTGCTATCATGGGATAAATCCAAGCATCTTGATTTAGAAACTAGATGAAACACCAGATTTTAATCCGAGAGGGTATAATGTGTTTGGATAGAGCTCAGCCAGAGGTCTATAATCAGAATAATTATTCTGGTCTCACTCCAGCTTCAGGCCTTTTAGCTAATGACAGACACAACGCTAATGGCTGGATTTCAAGCTGTCTATTTGCATGTGTAGATGACATGTGTGTGCAAATTTCATGTGTGTGTGTTTGAGCAAGTCTACATGACTTTTTTGCACACTGGTCCCAAAAAAAAAAAAAAAAGGTACATTTCTGATTATTTTCCGCAATGATGGGTAGCTAAGCTGAGAGATGATGACTGTTTGTATCCTTAAATGACCTTGTTCCTGGCAGCTGCAGCCAATATCATATCATGCCTGCTTTTTTCTTTTGTTGAACAGAAGAGAACAGAACTCGTATCACAATATAACAGAAATATTACATTTCTTGCATTATGAAATGAAAGCTGAGCACTAAGTGCTGGTGTTTTTGCCTCTGGGTGCTCATTGTACAGTGCAAGACAGTAGAATATAGCAGGGATGTGCCGTGTTTCAGTGTATAGATCCACATGATAGCATAGTCTGACGCATTCAACAGTCCTATTAGGGAAGCACACTGCAGCCAAAACAACAATGTTGGAGTGCAGTCATACATCAAAACATCTTTCAAATGTTTTTGTCCTGACGGTTATTTATTGCTCAAACAGAACATTTGATCCGTAGGTTCTGACCATGTTTATCGCGAGGAAAATCCCTCTCCAGATATGAATGCAATTCATCAAAATAAATCTTATTAAGATTAATATTATCACTTTCTGGGAGCCTGTGCGCATGCAGTGAAACATGTACGGAACACAGTTGTTTGGCAGTGGACTACCAATCAATAGGCCTTTATTCATGCATTGCACATTTCACACAAGAACCAGTTCAGACAGTGCTTTATAGTATGGACAGTTATTGTCTCAGGGTCCCTTGCAATACCACAACGTGGTGAAATCCATTTACCCTCACATAACGAGCTGTCATTTTCTGGTTGGAATGAGCTCAATCGTCTCCGCATACAAAGCAGGCCGATTTAGCTGCAGAATGATAGTAACAATAGCACAACAGTGATTGGTATAATTCCACAGCGACGTTGCTCATATCACATAATAATGATCAGCAAAGGGCTTCAAAAAGCACGCCTCATTTTTAAAACATCTGTGGCGTGGTTACGTGTCAGCACGCGTTGCTACAGATACTCTGATGAAAATCTACGTTTTTCTTCTTTAACAAGGTGAAAGCAGCCAGTGTTCTCTGCATACACAGCAGGCCCATCTTCTATGTGACAATAATGATAGAGTGATGATGATTGGTGTTATACTGGAGGGATAATTACCAACACAGAATAATAATAATTTGTTATAATGCTCTGCTGATTATGGAGGTGTTCGTGACACTTATAGTTATGCTGAAAACCCTGATGATGTTGATGGTGCTTTGAATTTGATTGCAATGCTACTGTCACTTTCTTGTAATGCACACACGTTAACCCATTCTTCTTATTCATTAAATATTTTAGAAAAGAAACACGAAAACACTCTACAAACACTATAACATTATTAAAATTATTTAATAATTCTGGACAGTTTTGTTTGCATAGAACAGAATAAAATGCGTCTACAAACATAATTTCCCAGGAAACATTGAATGGGGTTGAAACTAATTAAACACAACAGATTATTACAACAGAATATTAATTCACCGTGTGTATACTTAGAGTAATATAATAAAGTAAACTGCTTTCATCTGTGTTGGAGGTCATTGAGTATGTTCAAAACTACAGCACTTTTCAAGGCGCTTAGGTTTAGTCTTAATGTCTCAGGTACAATAACTAATAAATAAACTGTTAAAGACCACAAAATATTAAGCTGTAAAAATGTAAAAATCAGTCTGTCCATTCTGGTTGTTGGTCTGAAAAAAAACCATTTAAAACAGACACACCACATTTCTTGCAAAAGTCTTTTCCGCTAAAGCTACTTCCGCTAAACTGCTGATCTTTAGTTCCTGCAAAAAAAAAACGGAGGGGAGGTTAATTATGGCACAGTCTCAGTCCTCGGAGCTGTGTGATCTCTCACTGCACATTTATAAAGATGTGGGTAAAAGCAATGTGGCACAGAAGATAAAGGCAGTTTTTGGCCTTGATATTTAGCCATTAGGACGTTATAAAATATCTCCCTCGCAGTATTTTTCCTCATCTCTTCACTCATGTATCACACCCACATAATTACTAGATGGAAGGGAACACATTCTTTTAGTAAATCCTATGTTGCTGCTGCTTTCTTCTTTTTTTTTTTACCCTCATTCACCCAGTGAAGGCTTGTACAAATCACAAATTTTCATTTTCAGTGACACCCTGCTTCACACTCTCGCAGGGGAGCTGCTCTGTACAACCACTCAGCACCACCACAGGCCCTGAGCCTCTCCACTGGGACAGGCCAGGGTTAAGTAGCTTGCTCAAGGGCTTCTCACTGGTAGTTACTGATAGAGGCCAGAGCACGTCCTGTTCATTTCTTTGCCCAGATAACACCTCAGGTGATCTGGGTATGCAACAGAAACATAAAGGCAGCGGCTTCTATTACAAATTCCCTCAAAACCATTTGTGACCAATTCTAATCTTCAATCGCCCTTATCTTTGTGCCCTGACCCAGACTTGGAAAGAAGCATCACAGTTAGCTCACTTGCTTTCAATCAGTGCTGCATACATGTGCTGCTCCAGACACTTAACACAAGTCTTTAAAGGCAGAATGAGTAGGATTTTCTTAAAATAATCCCTCTCAATCATCACTTATGACCCACTGGAAGTGTGCGGCAGTGTCTGTATCTGCAGAGACCCTGCCCTCTGCTTGTATTTTCTTATTTTGCTGTGTTCGGGACATTTCTGGACGTCAACCTTTGGGCAGTGGGTGTGTAGCCTCCAGCCAATAACAGCACGCCAGATTGAAAGGTACAAGCCAGAGAGGAGGGGTCAACTTTGAATGCTGTGTTTACAAACCGACAAATCCTACTCATTCTGCCTTTAATATAGTGACATACTGCTGCACATACTCATTTTGCCAGCCCAAAACCATTTTTTAACCATTTTTACCATATCCAGATTGTTTCCAGATTGATTTCAGACAGTCTGGACAGCAAAAAACTGGTTTGAAATGTGATTCCAATCAGATTTCTTCAGTCAGTGTATGTTGCGTCACTCGCAACACAACAACTACGTCAAATCCAGAGTGACAGAAGAGCATCAGAACGGCTGTATACCAGCCTCCTCGGTCGCACCAGACAAACTCAAACTCAACTCTCCAAACAGAGAGAACTTGTTTGGAGGGCGAGATGATGGATCTCCATTTCTCATGCTTCCGTGTCACCAGCGTACGTAGTTTCTGACGACTATGTTGTTACCACAGCAACCCATGCAGATAGGTTGGTGATGTCTGGACACACAAATCCAATCTGAGTGCTTGCAAATAACAGTGTGGACAGTGTGTCTTAAAGATCTGATTTGAGAAACAAACCTGATTATTATTATTATTATTTAAAGCTGAGATTTATCTGTTTATGTTGGTTGGCTTTGCTAGTGTTACAGACACAGTCCCATAAACACAGAAGCGTCATGCTGAAGTGTCCTTGTGCACACTTTACCTCTGCTCACATTCAAAGTCCCACTGTGTGCCATGTAAGCAGTAACACGTTAGATGTCCTGATATATGGACGAGGTGAAAGCAAAAAGCGGACGGCCGTGGGGTTTCCTTCACCACGTCTGACCTCTCCTTGTGTCAGGACACCTTGGACTGCAATAAATCACTAAAGGAAAAGAGACTGGCTGAGTTCAAATTGTCATCCTTTTTTAAAAGTTTGTTTGTTTCCTGTGACTTCCTCCCAGCCAATTCAAAAGATTTTCATTTTTCTGTGGTCCGGCTGTGATGTAAGCTGTAATAAATCAGTAAAAGTCAACACATGAATTAAATATCTTTTATTTCTATTTTACTCACTCCAGTCATGCGTTACTACAGTGCAGTTGTTTTGATATGAGAGAAATGCAATAAATTTGTGAAGACAGCAAGGGCAATATGAACACTGTTTGAAAATCCCAAATCTCTACAGTATCTCTGCTGGAATGCACTCAGCCTGCTGCTGTCTTTGTTGATGTAGTTATTTAATGGCTTGAAAACATTTTTTTAAACGTAAAATTCATTATCAGAGCCTTAGAAAGGAGTAATAGAAAGAGTATCTGACAGCTTCACGTGTGTTTAGAGGTTACAACAGGTTTGTTTGTGAAGTTACTAATGTTTAAAGTTGCAAATGAAACAATTTTAAGTGTTTTGAGTCATGTTCTCTCTCAAGATGCTTATTTTATACCGCTAAGTCAAACCTCTCACTTTGTATGTTTGTTTCCTTTTTTGCAAGCCTCCTCTTACTCTATCCCCTGCATAAACACATGCAACACAATGAGACGTACAGTACATTCGATTAACACATATCTAATGACATCACAGTCACATAATCTCTTTGAACCCTTTTCTCTTCAATAAATGGTACTTCTTACATGTGATTGATCTAAATTCCCTCTCCTCTTTCTCTCAGGCAGATCTGTGTCGCCGTGCAGAGGAGAAAACCCTCAACGCATCTGACACCAGTAATGAGCTAAAGGTGCGCTCCGCCATTTTTTTTTTT
>LKNJ01002540.1:73794-105808 GCA_002120245.1 Maccullochella peelii
TGTGTGTGTGTGTGTGTGTGTGTGTGTGTGTGTGTGTGTGTGTGTGTGTAATCAAAAGGCCTGTGAATTGGCATTGACACGTCAGGCCCCACTAGGCTACTTAGCATTCATTTAAACTGGCTTTTTCATTATGTTATTATATTTGTTTGTGTTGCCTTTCCTTTCTTTCTTTCTCTCTTTATAAAGACATCCTACTGTTTTTGCCTCTGTCTCTCTCAGTAACAGAGAGGTACAGTCCTTCACAGTTAATAAAAAATTATCCAGAATTGTTTAGCTTGTATCTGCCTACAGCAGCGTGTTAAAGACGACTTGTAAAAATGCATATTTAATATGATCTCATGCCTGAAAATGTGGCTTACAATGCATTTGCCCTCTGGGCACATGTACCCAAAGTCACCGTATCGCGCACCTCACATGTCCCATACTAAGCATTTTTCCATTCGCCTGGAAAAAAGTTGAATAGATTAAAGGCAGATCTAATCGATCCTGAGTGTGCTTATCAGTGGCTGGCAGGCTGACGAGCCGATTTCAGAACAGCACATTCTAATCCTTCAAGTGCAGGCTGGGAACTGGAAAAAGACAAATAGGTAGAAAGAGTCACAGACAGTAGGACAAGCAGGGACCACAGTAAAAAAAAAACAACTAACCATTCAGTATTTATAAGTCTGAAGGAACTGTTAAAATGAATATCATGATTGAAGATATTAACAATTAAAAAGTCCAGAATTCCAATAAGAAGGAGAAGGATCAACACGCTGCTCATGATTCTGTGTGTGCAAACACATTGTTCTTGTTGATGGATTTCTAAAGTGGTGAGTATACTGTTGTGTGACTTGCACTGGCAGTATGTTCATCATTCCATGTCTGTACACCAGGGTTAGATCAATGTGTTGGTTTGCTATTGGACCCAATTTACCTGTTATTAAAAAACAGACATGAGTGTCATCCACATCTGAGTTGAGATGTATGATGAACTTAAATTAACCAACTAGATTTAACACATTATTCTGCCTTTATTCCCGTCTATCCATCAATTCATTTATATGTATCCAATTAATCCTGGGTTTCAGTGTCCCATGTCTTAAGGTGTAAATAATGCTCTTCCACCCTGCCATCAAAATCAGCTGTTGTGGAAACACTGAGTGACGAAAGTGACCAAACTCACGGATACTGAATATGGGCAAAGCATCAGTTATTGGAGGCTTAAATGTTGTCCTTTAAAAACTCATATCAGTCAGACATGAATGAAGACTTAAGCTCTTTCTCCATCTGGTTTTGCCGGGATTAAAATTCATGGCTGCCTATGAAATGTGTCCTCATTGACATCCACTGATTCCACTGGTAACTTATTGTGATTCTTGGTTTCAAAGGGTTTAGCTACGCTGCGTGCTGATTGGATGTTTGATCTTCTGACCTCCAAACGGGGAACTGAGCACATATCCCATAACAGGAGGCATTCATCCAGGTGACCTTTTCTGTCACCGTGATAACTCAGCGGCAGGCAAACTGACAAGGAGATTCTGTGCATGTGTGTGTGTCTTTGCAGAAAAAGAGATATAAAAGGAACAAAAGTGCTTATCTGAACCAGTCTCGGGTCACCTCTCTCTCTCTCTCTCTCTCTCTCTCTCTCTCTCTCTCTCTCTCTCTCAGATTAGTGCCTTCTCCATTTGGCATATTGCTGCTGAAAGAAAGCAACACATTCATTGTCCTGTGTGGGTTTATGTGGCTGTATGTGCATGCATGTGGCAGCCCTGGGCTATGTTTCTCCCTTATTTCAGTCTATACCAGTTCCACACACAGAGACAGCAGGGGGACATTATTAGGACAAGCATCCAATCTCTCTCTTCGCTTGTTGTGTCTGTATGATATGGGGAGATAGTTTCTAAATTACGCTCTATTTCAGTTTACAGGCAGTTCAACCAGATTTTTGCCTCAGCCAAAGGCTTGAGGCTTGGTAGAATGAATCTTGTCTGGTGGCAGAGCTGCAAACTTTGGCTGCACAATCCTCAGCGCACGCATTCCAGGTGATTCCAGTGAGACACAAACTTGTCATCGTGGTAGTTACGGCAAAATGTCAAGAATTACTTCACATTTCTCCGAGATGGAAGCCTGTTTGCTGCAACATTACTGCTTTGGCTTAGTTTGCATGCAGATCATGCATCCAGTACATTTATTTTTCTGGCGTGCTGATTTTGCATGCATTAACTACAGCAAATGTAATGCTTACAGCAGCATGATTGCAGATTAAGTGTAGCTGCAGCATAACGATTCCAAAATTAGATATTGAAGTGAGAATTACCCCAAAACGATAGTGTGCGTCTGCCAAAGGATTATACCAAACCACATCAAAAAACCCTGTTTTCTGATCTGCTAATGATCTGATCTACTGTGTATAAGACACTTGTGCCTCAAAAAGTGGGTCAGTCAGGTCACGACTGCTCCTCTCAGCATTTGTGCCTTATTGCTTGTACATTTGTTTGTAATTGTTCCAAGTCTGGAGCACAATGGAATCTGGCAGTGGATGTGATTTATCAATTCTGGAGGTTCATAGTTATGCGTTGATTGTGTGGCCAAAGATGCATGGATCCATCAGCAAAAAAGGGCAAAGAGTTAGATATCAGGCGTCTTAAAAAAATAGATTAAAAAATGTGTTTGAACGAAAGTCTTAACGTATTGTCTTTAAAGGAAACCAGTTAAAGTTCAAGCTCTATTTAATGCCACACTGGCAGTTAGAAATAATTTCCTTAACCTACAGAAAAATGTCTGACATTTGTAAAACATGACAACAAGCAGAAAATGCAAAGTGCAGCAGTTTCCTGTTTCTACAGTATTAACACATAAAGCCAGTGGAGGGTGCAACACAGTCCTGATAAGCCTTTCTCTGGAGTGTAAAGCAGAGTAGTAAAGTGTTGTTAAAACTCGTTAACTATCAGGCTCATATATCTTTAAAAATGTGACACTGATGGGTGTCTGGGCAGATAGATAAGGAGCAGGAATTAGAGAGGAGAAGATTCCCTCTCCGGGGATTTTACACAAACACACACAGAGTTTTAATGCCCTCTACCAGTATTGATTACCCAGCAGTCTGACTGATTGAGAGCTAGATATAGAAAAGCACACATCAATAAAATACTCTGGAAAACCTGGGACAGTTTTAAAGACACTGCCCTTTCCCTCCCACTCACACAAACAGCTAACAGGTATAATATTATATATATTAGCTGCAACAGTAACAGTTTAGGATACCAGGAAGTACTCCCCAAAAAAGGTCCAAGGTTGTTAATATTATATTATTCTGACCACCTGCTTGGTTATGATAGATATGTTCAGAACTCAATTACAGATTTTGCCAGTTTGATATACTGGGATATCGGAGGTTGGGGTTTGTGTGTTATTGCTTGTGTACTTGTGGATGTTGTGAGGCGTGAGTGCAATAAAAACTGGCAGTGGGTGTGATTAATCAGCTCTGCAGGCTCATTGTTACCTGTTGATTGTGTGGCCACTTAAGGATGACAAAAAGGCTGATTTTCAAATGCAGACAGGCTTAGCTGTTGGTGATGATGGCAGATGGGGGGATGAATCATCCGAAAATGGCAATAAGCTACATATGAGGCATCTTTGGAACATCAATCCTTTAATGGGAACCTTCGAGGATAAAACGACTGCCTTCTCTTGCTTGCTCACGCTGCCGTCACTTCTCCAGGATGATTTGAGGGTAACAGAAGCATGTCACTACAAATGCTGTCTGGACACCACATGTGGCTTTGATGCTTTCACCCTCTTCTTTGGATGTCTTTTATCATATTTGCAATGCAGTGGTTTAAGCGTATTCCTACGCTCAGCCTTTTGCCATTCTGAATAAGAGCATCAGCTTAATGCCTAAAAATGAGTGTTACATCGGACGTTTTGGAGACATTCAGCTTTCAGCTTTACAACTGCACACAAAATCCAAAGTGAGAGTTTTGTGTTGTTTTTTTTTGCTGAATGGTACAGTCTGTAAGTGAGCAATGACCAAACTATTGTGAGGATTGACACTTACAAAAAGGCATAATTGCACTCTCATTTCATAAAATATCCAGCAATTTGAAATCCTCCCTCTGACAGAGCTAACACTGGCATTAAATTAAAACTTACAATTGAATGTCACTGACATATTTCAGCCTTTTTATGCCCTAGGCACCTTGAGAGATTGGCAAATTCAAATGGCAGCTATAAAATGTGAACTTTAATAGCTAGGACTCTTGAAATGTCATGCCAGAAAACACTTATGTTTATCAACCCTGTGGGTCTTTAGTGTTTTAAAGTAACCAAAAAGAAGAGAAAGACAAAACACCTGACATGGTGATCCAGCTTTCTCTGCTGATTAGCTGCTGAAATAGTTTGCATTTCCCTCTTAAACTTCTAACTTTCTGCGGGCAGAGAATACCTGACACCAGAGTTTCATTTGGCAAACAGGGTAAACCTACAAAGTCTTATTTTGCTTATAAAACAGCTACACAGGTGATGGTGTCAGAGCTTTGGGAACACAGAGTGATGACATCAGGTGACAACGTTTAATTTGGAAGCTTAAGAGGATCTACTATCAGGAGAAAATGGCATTTCACAATGGAAATTGCTTTTTTAGGGTGGGCTCAAAACAGGATGCAAGATATGGAGTGATCCTCCAATATGAGATTACAGGCTTGGCTTGATCAACCAAGCATACTGCCACAAAGCCACCTGCGCTGGGTTTCCACAAGAACCAGGAAAAACAATACTCTGTGACCCAAATGTGATGCTTTTTTTAATTGCTTTTTAAACACAGATCAACCACTAAACGTGGATCAAATGAGAGATGGATGGATGGATAGATAGATTCCTTTCCTCACAGATTTTTAAACATCAGATGAGACTTTTTTCCTTATTCTACATGTAGGCCTTGCATTGATTTCATTTTAATTCTGCTCTGCTCTGCGTTGGCCTTTATCTGTGGTGAATTTGTATTCCCTGCTCTGTTTCGTCATCTCCAACTCTTCTCTACTCTTTCCTGTTCTGCATCGCATTGCTCCGTTTTGTTCTGTTCTGCCCTCGTCTGTTCTTCTGTCTATACATTTCACTCTGTTCCTGTGTGCACAAATCAAATGTAAATATCCTATAAGCATCATCCCACAGCTCAGAGCTCTGCTGAGCAACAAGAAGAAAAAAAAAGAGAGGGAAAGGAAGATAAAGAATGAGCAGATAAATGTGTTAGAGGCGAGATTACCATGCATCATAAACCCATAAACCCTGCAAGGAATGAGAGGGATGGAGGGAGAGGGGAAAAGATGGGGATTCGGGGACGGAGGGAATTCAACAAGAGAGGGATATGGAGGGGAGGAAGAAGAGATGCGAATATGGATGATGGTTAACAGCAGAATCAGAGCAGAATCAGAGCAGAAAAACACAAAGAGAGAATGAGAGGGAGGGAAAGCGAAGATCAGGAGGGAGCAGAGAGAATGTCAGAAGGCAGAGATACTGAAATACAGAGAGATACAGAAAGAAAAAAAAAACAAATGTAAGCCCCTGAGGATTAACTCTCTCATTTCTCTACGGGGAAGAATGGAAAAAAAGAGGATTTCCACCTCCTATCCTCTCAGCCTCCCTTTGATATCTCTCTCTCTCTTTCTGTCTCATATTCTAATATCTTTAGTCTCCATTCATCGTGTTGGAACAGACTCGCTGTGCTAGCTAAAGCATGAACACACATGGCTAACCTAGCTGGACACAAATCTCTCTCTGCTGCTCTCTTTCGTCCTCTCTTCCCCTTGCTGCTTCACAATTTCAGTTTCTCTGTCGACATCAGCCATTATTTGTTTCCTCACAATTTCACTTGTTTGTCGTGGATTTGAAGGCAGCATAAATTCTCTTTTACCTGCCTGTTTCTCCTCCATCTGCGGCGGTTTGGCAGCTGTGTAACTGTTGCACTGGGCCAATAACACACAGCAGCGCTCATCATTGTTGTGGTCGGTTTTACGAGCTTTGCTAATAAGACGAACGAGCTTCCTGCTGATCAGTTAATGGCACATTCACTGGTCCTCTGCAGCGTAGTTATTCACAGTTTACACATGAAAAATGCTGGACTGAAGGTTGATTTAATTACTAATGTAAGGTCATTCAAAAAGTCTGCCAGAGTGGAGGTTTTACAGCCAAAATCTTCTGGCAAAGCAACACATTCAACAGAATATTAAGTTTCTCAATTAGAACCCCCTCATGCACACATTTGTTTTGGGTTATTTTTAAAGACATTTTGATTGACTGCATTCATTCTTTAACCTCTTAACTGCTCATTCTGAATTCAGAAAAATTCAAAGACAACAATGTATAAACACAAACCTGCTAAGGCCAGTTCAAACCAAAGATTTGCGACGAGACAAAACGGTTTTAGAACGTCGCAGGGAAAAGTTACAGCGGTGTGAACTGGCCCGTTTCAGCTTTCAACCGGCTGATGGCGTCGCCTGCGACTCAGCTTGTCAAAACACCAGTGGCTGGTCACCTGTTTCAACAGCCAATCAGTTCGTAGCAAAGTCAGCTGGTCATCTCGACCCTCTTGTTTTTTTATGTTTTTGCCATTTCACCGATACTATAAATGCAGCTGTAGCAAGTAACTCACTATCACTATCCTCTTTCATATTTTAAGATGCTAGAAATTATAACCAGCTACAAAAAAGCCTGAAAAGCCGGCAGTTTGAGCAGAAGTACAGAGAGTTGTTGCTATGGAAACGACACACCATCTTGTCCAGTCTCATTGAAGACCGGCGCACTGCAAGTAGTTGCAAGTTTCACTCGTCTCATCGCAAATCTTTGGTCTGAACTGGCCTTTACAGCTATGGATAAAAATGCTTTACTTGATTCCTTTTTGCACATTTTATCTGTTTTGCACAGTTTGAATTGCTTTTGTGATCACTGTGTTTAGAAATGTGCTATACAAATAAAGTTATCAATATTGACAGTAATTATTAAAGACATTTGCTGTGGCTCACAGGATGAAAAAAGGTGTTTTTCCTCATCTTTCCTCCGCTGTTTCACATGGACTTTAACATGTTTCAGTATGACCATATATCAAGGCGTGCTTTCTGTGCTTTTCATTAGTTTATGTAAGTTTTTACTGAGCTGTGCTAGTGGTTCAGCTCACTTTGGATCCTCTTGTCAAGTAACATTTCCTACATGTGTTGGGGTCACAGTGCAAAGTTGGATACTTACACACTGCTGTCGAAATGGGATAGAAAATAAACAGTTTCACAGCTGTAGTGTGAAACAGGTTTTAAAGTGAATCTCAAGCCATTGCTGCAGCATCTCAAGTTACCCGCCCCTCTACTCCCTTTTTTCCCTCATCTTCCCTTCACTCCAGCTCTCTATAGTAGTTGCTACTTTATACTTTCCTGCTCCTCTTCTTCTTCTCTATTTTCTTCTTCTCCCCGTAGTTTTTGTCTTCATTCTTTTATTCATTCCTACGCCAAATTATACTTCTGCATTGTGATGTTGCTGTCGCTACTCTGCAGGTAACTACGACAAACTGACTGATTTATATTCCCGCGTGTGGCCTCGTTCGTTGACTGGCATTGCTGTTGAAATTGGTGCCAAAGCTGATATTTTGAACAATCTCATGCCTTGAATATAAAGTCATCTGGCTGTACTTATAACCAGCCTTCAAATGTTGTTTTTGTTGTCAAGAATCTATACCAGCACCGGACACAAAGACGTAGAAATTGGCCCAAGCAGAAGTATGACCATTCTCACTATGTCCATGTACTCTGTATAACCTTTTGTGCATTTTTGAGGTAGGTGAGGTACACATAAGATTCAGCCACAGTGTACTTATGGTGGCCTCACAGACTTTATTGCAGAAGTATAAAACCTTCTTTATGTTTGCTTTATATCCCCCTATATTTTTTCTTTTCTTGTGGTTATGTGGCCCTCTCTCTCTCGCTCTCTCTCTCCTACCTTTCTTCGTTTCTCTGTGGTCGTCTGTCCCTGCTCCCCGAGCCTTTAAGAATTTGAAGTATTTTATTTTTCCTTTAGCCTCAAATCAATTCCAGACGCCACCATTTCCTGCCCCCCCACCTCACTCTTTCTGTCCCTCCCTTAGGGGCTATAGACCTAAACCACACACACAAACACACAGCAACAGAGTGAGAAAGACAGAGTGAGCAAGAGGCACAGAGTCTCAGGTTTTGCTGGCTTTTCCATAGCATAAATTGCTCAAACTTTCCTCCCTCCCCCATTTCTATTCCAGGAATTGTGTGTGTCTATTCTTATGATTGAGCAGCGTCTTTTCCCAATAACTAATCTCTTTTTCTCTGTGTGTTTGTCTTGGCACGTCTCCTGTCGTACTCATCTGTCTTTTTATCTCTCTCTCTCTCTCTCTCTCTCAGATTAAAAGGTGCAGTGACAGTGTCATGAATCTCCTGTGATAGAGAGTGTGTGTGTGTGTGACTGTGACCTCTGAACCTCTGCAGATGTCCTCAATGAGTTGTCTTTGAAGTACTTCATTCATTAAGCACGTGCGGATGTGTGCACATACGAAGAAGAAAAAGACTGGATGATTGATTTTGGACATTTTTGAAAGGAGTGCAAGAAAATGTCGTGGCTGCGTCTAAGGGTCATGAGCCATTTTTCTCAAAGAGAGAGATAAAAAGTAAAATGGGATGCATAAGAATAAAAAAAAAAAAACCTGTGATATTCTGCAGCACCATGTGATTATCCATATTCATTTTCCATTCCTAAGTATATTCAAAAAGAGTCTCCTGCAGTAATTACAGTGTCATTCTAACGCTGTAATGCCAAGTTATAATTGCTACGATGGATCCTACTGGACTGTGACAGAAAAAAAGAGAAAAAGAGGGTAAAAAGATGAGAGATATATGGGGAGAAGGGGAAAAAGAGAAAGCAGGAGAAAGGAAACAGACAATTTAAACGACAGAAAAGGAGAAAGAAGGACAGAGCAAGACAGAGAGGGATAATTAAAGTGCTGGTTAATTAAGGACGCCCTCCAACACCACATTCATAATCTTTCCATTAAGTCAATAACAAGTCAATTCTAACATAGTTGTTAGTGCCTCGTTTTTTTGTTTTTTTTTTAATTTTCACACTTTTAATTTGAGCATTTTGGAGATTACTCGTCATAATTAACAGCGAACATCCTAATGTGGAGTTCGTCTTTCCAGTTGTCAGGAGTGAAAGGCCTAATAGTCACAACGAATGAACAGGGCATTCCCATGCAAGCCATTAGCCAATAAGCAGCGGTCAGCAGGCTAATTTGAGTCACATTGTTTTGCCTCGAGCTTAACTGTATCTCATCAGCACGCCCGTTGTTTTACTGTCTATTTCGGCTGCTCGTTTGGAGGAACACAGAGAGCTGATTGGTTCGGTCATCAACTGGCTTTGAGGCCAGAGGATTTCCTTATGAAATTAAAGGCCAAATCGGGAACCGCAGAGTGACACACACTGCTGAAACATTCACCCCATTATTGGCATTGTTTGTGTTTTCATTATGTTTCGCTGCATTGAAAACATATTTTTTCTTCCCCAAATTCATTGTCTGTGCTGTTTATACAAGGAGGATGTTAACAACAGTCATTTTTGTGAATACTACAATTGAGACCTTAACATTCTGTTACAGTACAAGTTGCCAAAAACATTCATTACAATATTTAAGTTCTGTGAAAATGTGTTTTCACAGATAACCACTCAATAACCACTCTCTCTTTGTGGGACATTCTGGTTTTTGTGTTGCAACCAATACGTCCTTTGATTTAAATGCATGATAGGAAATTATGAGGCAGCTGTCTTTATAGAGGTGAACAATGGTCACAGTGAAATAAAACAGTAAAGAATACTGGTCCTAGAATTTATTACAAGGCACAAAACATGTTTTCCAAATGATTTTTAAAAGCCATCTCTGTCTCATTAGCAGAAAGAATTATTCTGATTGCACATAATTTGACACAAATTGCATATTATTTCCATACAAATTAGTGTGATTCTCCGTAATTGAAGATGCTAATCAAAATGAGCAAAACAAAAACACACATGTAAACGGAGTTTATTTTTATGAAATAAAGTATTTTAAACAGAATTATTTAGCTCTGGGTGTGAATTAGACTTCCCAAACACAACAATGGTAGAGTTAATTAGGTGCTAGTTAGCTGAATGCAACAAATGGAAGTTTGTGTGTGCTGTCAGCACATTGTTTGTCTTCTTCATTATCTGTTTGGATTATTTAGCATTTTCCCAATTAACATAACATGCCACAAGTGTTTTCGTTGTGCCGATAGCAATGTTGGAAACGTTGCTCATTACTAATATTGTAGTAATGGCGTTACCTTTATCATTACTCTGATAAAGTAATTGTGCTACAAATTACTGACTTGACCTGTATCAAAATGCAAAGTACAATGATGGACAGTGAAAAACCTTGTGATTTGTAAAGGAGGTACCCGATCACAAAGTAAGTACAGGTCTGTCTTTATCAACACCTGTCCACAGAACAAAGCAGAACCAAAAAGCACAGCTAGCATGAAACTACAACACTGTGTAGGAAATATTTCCCCCCAAAACTGACTCAGATATCACTCAACTGTACCTTTATGCACTATTTGACATCCCATGCAGAACTGTTGTTGAGAGCCATAAAGCAATATGACAATATTCCAAATTTGATACAAGTCATGTAAACAGCATGTTCCATTTGGATATTCCTATGTATCATTTTCCGCTTAAGAGATGTGGGATATGCTGACATTATTCGGGTTCAAGGAGCATACTTTGGACATGTATACAGCACATTCTGGTCGAAAGGAGAAACACACCTACTTTTAAAAATGATGAAAGACTTAGATATCAACAGGTTTTTGGATGTGCGCAAATATCACAACGGCAACCTTTTCAAGAAAGTGGTTGAACGAATGAAAGAGGGAGGCTGTGTTTGCACAGTTGAAAAGGGCTGCATGTAATCGGGAATGTTAGTGGACTATTCATTTTCATTAGCCATGTAAACAGCCTAGTAGGAGTCTTTTTTGGAATAAGGGCAAAAACTGCAATATTTTATAGTCGTGCCATGTACCTTTGACTGGGCTTCGTACTGTGTGCCAATGATTCAGGAAAAAAAGATCAAATCCAAACTGCAGACCCTTGATTTATGTTTTTCACCCTCTTCTCCATCATATATGTGACGGTCAACTGTCTGACAAAGTACGAATGCTGAGAAAGCACAATAAATGGCATAATCACAAACTGCACAATGATTAGATTATATAATAATTACATTTCCTAATACATAATATTATTTAGATTCCCCATGTTCTGGACATTAACCAGCACTAGAACATTCAGTAATTCATTCCCTTTCATGTCAAAAGATGCTAATGAGGTTGATTAGAGATAATTGTACATGAAGTGTGTGTGTGTGTGTGTGTGTGTGTGTGTGTGTGTGTGTGTGTGTGTGTGTGTGTGTGTGTGTGTGTGTGTGAAGACAGCAGACGTGGGGTCTTGTGGGTGGTAATTAGCACTTGAATTTCACTAATGGCTTAACGGGAATCAGCAACCTCTACACACAGACACACACTAACAAATTCATAACACACATAACAGACACAGACATACAAGTACGCACACACATACACACACTAAGAAGGCTAACTTTGCAGTAACTGTGGGTCTGTGTGTGTCGGCGTTGCTAGCCTATCATTAATACCTATTTTCACCAATGCTGAGAAAGCTTTGCAGCTCTTTCTTTGTAATCGCTTCAACACCCACCCACACACACACACACACACACACACACACACACACACACACACACACAAGCCTATTAGTTCCTCTAATTGAAAGGCAATTAAGCCTCAGGTTTCGTGGTGTGAGCTAAATGCCGGGTGTCTGTTTTCAGCACTGCTCTGTTTTTAAGCTTTTAACAGACCACAAAGAGCCGGCCACCGAAACGAGACACCCAAAGTGAACTTTAATACACCAGCTCCCTGTCTGTCTGTCTGTCTGTCTGTCTGTGTGTCTTTTAGTTTTCTGTGTCGCTCTCTGTCTTCTCAGTCTCGCTCTCTCTGTAGTCCTTGGTTTTCATACAATCACTTTACCCCAAATAAAAACAATAATGATAACTAACCTAATGACGACGATAACTACCCATCAAACCTATATGCTCTGGTGGAAATCTTGTTTTTTTTCTCCCCCTAATTTTCAAGAATCTAATGCATTTGCTTCAACCCAGCAGATGGAAACAATGACGATTTATGGTTAAATCTTTGCAACATCTTAAAAGTTTGTGTAAAATTCACTTGACAGTAAGTTGGACAGAAAAGGGACAACTCTTTGTGTTTATTTCTGTTGGTTGTCCTTCTCTCATTCTCCTTCCTCTTGCTCTCTGGTTGGTTCATTTCATCCATCCCTCATCTTATTAAATCTGTCCTTGCAGAACATGTCACTTGATGGAGCCAGACTTTTTTTTTTTTTTTTTTTTTTTAAAGAAAGAAAGAAAGAAAGAAAAAAAACCTTACAGTCCACAGCTTTGTATCTACAGCAGAGAGTAGCTCTGGGATTTGTTCTGGAGAGTAGGAGTGGATTTCTACAGTAACAGAAAATCTCATTTTAAACCTCACATGACCCCCTTTTCTCATCCCAGCATCAACATGGGGGAAAAAATATCACATCTGGTTCAAATAGTGTTTAGGGTTATAGAGGGGTCCGGTGGTTGGAGGAGCTCTCGTGTGAGTGAATGGTTACAGGTTTGGTCCTGGCAATAGCCAATCATTGTGTTTGTGGCGTCCTTGAGTGCATCTCCTCAGGCAAGATCTTAAACCCATACTGGTCAATTTACTGTAAATAGCTCTAGCTAAGTACACTTTTAGATCAGAACAGACATGGACTCATAACATCTTGACAAAGCAGGGTAATGTATCAGTGTAAATGCAAATCTAATACCTGTAAAAACTAAACATAAGTTAAAGAGTTTATTACCTTTGCTATGATTTTAAAATATACAGATTTGTTTCTATGTCAGCTTTTTTTATTTCTTTGCCTCAAATGAATTGAAGCTGAAGGGAGCAGCGGCCCACAATTCTCTGTTGCACCGCCATCTTGGTCAGTATCAGAACAGACTCACTGCCATGCCAAATGACGCCAATGTGGCAGGAACAAACGATAACACAGTGGCTGCGAGAACACAGAAGGGACAAGTGTCGCCTTTAGGCTGCGCCAAGGGAACAAACAACACTTTCTACATCCATTTCCTGTTCATGTCGGACCGCTTGGCTAATTCAGACATAATCCTTTAGTTTCGTGGCTTGGGGACAGTTGATGTTCGCTGTGGTCAATTCAGAACAGAAACAGCGCCTTGCCAAGTGTGAGTCAGCATTTTAATTGTGTAAAGTCATCGCAGCCATGACACGTTAAAACTCTAATCATAAACAAAAAGCCACTTCTCCAGTGTTTACAATAGTCAACATCCATTATCTTAACACTGAAAATCTGCCTTTCAGCCATTTCAGCTTTTACCCAATAAAAATCTCTCCAAACAACACTTGAGGACGCCAAAAAAAAAATACACTGCAGGGTGTACAGGGATGATTTGGGATCATTTCCAGATCAGACCAAGTCTATGTTTAAAAGGCCTTGTCCAATGTGAAAAGGAAAGAGGTTGCACAAGGAAAAGCTCCCCTCCTTTCTCCTTCAATTCCCATATATTATTCCTTTTGTACACATTGTGCAGACAAGGTACAGTAAGACCATTGTTTGCCTACACATTCCTGACACAGGCAATATGTGGAGACAAGGGGGTAAAAATATGAAAAGACAAACACAGTCAACTACATACACAATCACACATAGTGTGAGAAGGAGACTGAGATATATATCATTTTCATACATGAATGAATCACTTTTATTACAACTGACCCCTAGAGAGAGAAGGTTGGAGCAGACGGGGGAAAAAAGCAGGGTCAAGTCTGTTTCTTCCCCCCCACACCCCCTTTTTATGGTTTCCCAATGTTATTTTAATGCTGCTATAGGCGGTTCACCAAGGAGAGAGAGAGAGAGAAATGACAGAGGGAGTGCTAAGAGACAGGAAGATGGAGGGGTGGAGAGAGAGAGCAAAACTGTCCTCATTTTTGTTTAATTGTCAGGTCTTAAGAGACAAGTCTCCCACATGTCTAAGATAGAGGCAGAGAATGAGTAAAAAGGTTGAAATGATAATCCATATTGTTTTGGGGAAATACTGTTTAATCATGTTTATTTAACTCTATGTTTTAAGTATAATTTTCACCTTCTGGAAAGGTGTATTTGTCACAACAGTGTGTAAGAAAAAGTGTAAAAAAGAATGTAAGAAACACAACAGCCAAACACATTAAACTAGCATCTGCATTGTTAATTGTTAAAAGTTAATAAATGAAACACTTTATATCAATATGTATGGTGGGGAATCTTACTATAAACCAAACAAACCGCCACATTTACCATGGTTTGGAGACCTTGGGCATTTTCAGTTGAAAAGTTTCCGATTTCAGCTTGAACTTCGGAAATTAAAACCACAGCCTTTTATCATACACATCTGATTGCGCAGCCGTACATAAAACGTACTGGTGAAGTAGACTAGCATACGCTGAAACAGACAGAATTGGAAAGGCACTATGAAAGAAAACTAGAGAATCTTTAGAAATGGTCTCCATTCATTCACAGTTGGTGGAACGCTCCTATGTGCTTTGTTTCGGTTCTGGAGGTAATCACTGTGATTGCAGCTGGGCAGCTATTCCAGCTACTCTGACTGAAAAAGGCACAGCATGAGACACAACCAGAGAGAGAGGAAGAAAGAGATCATGACAAAAAAATATATAAAACTCTTTCACTGCAGACCCATAATCTTTGTTAAACATGTTTAAAATGACTGCCAGTCATTATGTTCCATATTCCAATGGGTTTTGGTGCAAAGGAAAGGAATGTAAGAAGGATGAAGGAGATTTCAGGACGGATTCCAATCCTAAACTATCAGTCAATTATCCGAAAATTACCTATTCTTACAAGAACACAGTCTGAACACACTTCTTTACTTTGAGTTCGTCTCTTAGTCGTCATCTTACTCAATACGGGAAGAGAAGAAGTAGGAAATTCACCTGTCTTTTTAGTTTTAACACCCTACGCAGACTAACAGTCACATACACAGATGCACGCTCACATTTAAAGACACATTCAGACACACTCAAACAGACAGTCATAGTTATTCATGAACAAATACACACATGTGGTGTGATTGGTCAGTTAGGGAGAATATGTCAGCCGGCGGGGCATGTCGTGCTGCCTTTTTTTCTTTTTTAACCCTACTGCTCTGACCTCTGTGACACACACACACACACACACACACACACACACACACACAGGTCTAGCTAGCCTCTAATGTTAGCCAATGAATCACAGTAGTCAAGTCCAACAGTTGACTCATAGATTCACAGCATCGCTACAAGCCCAAGGGAACACACACACGTATGCTGTTCCCTATTCTAATGTGACTTTTGAGTCATGTACTCACACAGAGGAAGTGGTCTGGCCAAAAGGCATGCTCGCCCTGGGGAGTCATTATCACTGTCTGTTCCTGTGTTGCAGTCAGTGTCTCTCTCTCTCTGTCTTTCTCTCTGTCTCTCTCTCTCTGTCTCTCTCTCATTAGGGAAATCAGAAAAGGAAAGAAAACAACAAAAGAATATAAGACATAAAAATTATGTGCAGGATTATCCAGGATCACCAATCCATAAATGCTGATGTTGCTTTTAAAAGGGAAACTCTGGTATTTTTAAACCTGGGCCCTATTTTTACAAATATTGGGGTCTAAATGACTAATACTTACAAAAAGTTTTGGAATTGGTCCAGTAGGTCGCCTCTGCCGGCATCCGCAAACAGGCTGCAATGGCTGCAACGTAATCCTTGCAGGCAATTGCACCCGTGAAAAGTACGTCTAGTAAAAGTGCTTGTTTTTGCCTCTGACAGGCTCAGACTGTTATTCTAAGTGTCTGACAACATTATCGAAAGGATCCCTACAGAGACAGACTGTTCTGTTAAAGAGTAAGATCCTTTATGTTTAACCAGAAACAGAAAGTCTCGCTCAAGGAAAAGTCTCATTCTGCAATCTCGCAAGAGGTTGAGTTGTTGCAGGAAGACAAAAGGACCTTACTCTTTTTTTCAACTCAAATTTGACCCCCCGACAATATCAGGTCTTTACACAAGTTAATAGTGTCTTCTTCAAGTTCCATTTAAGCCTATACAGTTTTTAGTAAAATTGTCGCTGATATCTCTTCAACCTTTAATTTTAATCTTCCAATTTTAATTTTTAATTTCAGTTTAATACCAGATATGTAGTGTTAAGCAGCCACCTTGCTGTAGCAGTGGAAAATAGCTTTGAGGCTTATACAGATAAATGATACACAGGAACAAATGCACACACACATACACACACATATACAGATACAGATACACAAACAGATATGCACATCAATCAGAGGACTCAAGGATAATTATCCAGATGATGAGCCAGTATGGGATTAACTGTCAACACTTCCTGGTTGGCTGGTCATGTGGCAGGAGCCAATGAGCCCTGAGGGAGTTTTCCCCATCTACCGAGCTACACACACATTTGCGTACACCACCTTTATTCATATGGCCCAGGCAAAGGAAGAACAGCAAAGGATAGGTTAAGACAGAAGAAGAAGAAAGTCAGAGGAATGAGCTACAGAAAGGAAAAGAAAAATAAGAGTCACACAATAAGACATTGTCTACACAGCTACAGCTGGGAAAATTAAGTTGTTGCTGTTGTAAAGGGATTTGTGCACACAATCACTTGCTCTCAGTGATTGCTTCTTGCATGTATTGAATGATTTTGGAATACTAACGGCTAGTCTAATTTGGCTGTATTGGCATTGGTCAGATGCCTGTCTCTTGCAGACCTATGTATATGTGGAATATAACATGGAGGACCTGCATTTGTGTCCCAAATCTCCTGTCAGCCATGTCAGGTGCCATGATGGCGGTTCACTGGTGACGCAGCTGTGGGCAAATGATGCATCAATATGCTATATAACCACTGGGCTGGGAAAAGAGATATCTGACATATAGGTGTGGTTCAATTAAGTGACTTTATTGCTTCAAGAGAAAAATTGTGTTTGTTGTTTATTGCAAAGTAGCAAAAATGGAAGCAGCGTGAAATTGTCATACTGTTTTTTACCACACACTTAAACTTAACCAAGTACTGTTATTCATCTAAACATCTGAACAAAACCATACCAAAACCACGAGGGTAGCAGATCTGGAAAGACTCATTAGGGGTTGGTTTTGACATGGACTCAACAACCTGGGACTTTGTTGGTACTAAAAGCTAACAGCAAGAACCAAGCATGCCAGTTCTGTTACGCTGAAACAGTCAGATCGAATGTTTAGAAATGGCCGCTAGAGTCCCAATCACCTTTAGTCCTCTATTCAGTGGATCTTGGCACCTTTTGGTTCCTTCCCTCATTGCCCTCATCAAATTTATTTGATATACCAAGACTTTTCCATTAAAACTGCACTTGGGGCATTTCATTAGCATTCATCTACAGTTTCTTGTAATGAGCAAGCAGTTTCATCCTTCACAGGCCAGGACTGTTGATGGACACATTGGATTTTGTACGGATCAAATTTCATGTTCCTCCTGCTGATTCATTCACTGCAGAGGCAAAGATGCCTGAATCATCACCTGTACACTGATCAGCGTGCTGATTAACACATCAAACTGAAACCCACTTAAAGGGGGTTTGAGGGAGAGTCATGATACAATAGCTGCCTTTGATGACTTTCATACAGTCCCATGTTTAATTTACATTACTTTAATTGTATTTGAAAGGGCTATCAATAGAGCAATCCAACGACCTGGTGTTGTACATGAGCTGAACCTCCCACACCGAATCAGTCTGTGTCTAATTGAATTAAAGCTAATGAGTTTACAGACAGCATTGTCTGGGTAATTAGTACAATGTCCTAATCAACACAGCAACAATTTAAGAAGTCAGATCTCCAACTGCAGTCAATTAACATTAACCTTTATTTAACAGACAGGAATGAATGATTACTAAACTGTTTATGTTGTTTTTGCTGTCAGTGTTAAATGCATCACTTTTATAAAGATTAATCTGTTTGCAAGGCAAAAGTTGTATTGAACTGAATGTAAATTTTCTCAATTGCATTGTTTTTTTAACCAGTGTTTTCATTGTTATGACCGTCATGGACCAAGCGGCTTTCTCGTCTGCTCTCTTATAGGCTTTGTGATTAGAGGAGAGAGGCAGTGAACGAACTGTGAGAGAGAAGAAGAAGAAGAAGAAGAAGAAAAACGAGGAGAAGAAAGGCAGTAACGTGAAAGTCGGTGATGAATACCCGCACCAACAGGCCCCATCTCAGCTAATGAACTAGGAAGTTCATCAACAACATTTCATTAGCAAAAACAGGATATCACCTCAGTGGGAGCGGAGCTCCACTGAGAGGAAACAGAAAGCAGGGGGCGGAGTGAAGTGCACAGTTGCTCAGGTTGGGCAAGATGGCGATGCTGAAGCGGCAGGGCCTTGGGCCGCTGAGGGCCTTCCTGGTGTTGGTGGGAGTTTCGGCGCTCTGTAGCGTTGCATTAGGAACCCGAAAAGGAAATGCTTCTTTGGATCAAAGGGTCCACAGACACAGACATCCAGGTATGACAAAAGCAAAAAGGTTTCCTTGTCATTTGGTTTTAACACGTGTCACGTACTAGGAATTTTTCTACATCTGGCTGGATCATACTCACAGCCTTAAACTGTAACTGTGATGCATTCTGAAACACAATTTTGTTTTCACCTGTCAAAACACAGATGGTCACGCTTGACACTTCCTTTTCATGATATTTGTACATTTTCAAACTGACTTCAAAATGATCCCATCTTTCAGTTTTTACCCTATGAGTCACTTTGTACTTCCCGACAGGCCATTTTTAACAATTACTGTACTCAGATGTTACCATCAAAGCTGTGAACCAAATGTTAACTTGAGCAAATTTAAAAGTTCCTTTCCCTTTACATCTCTGAATTGGAAAAGCACTACATTCACATTTTTTTGTCAACAATGTGATCTCTTACTCTAAACATCTCCCAAGACGGTTTGGATAATTAGGTCTTCAATGCATCCGTTTAGTTTTACCTTTATTTACATAGCAAATATTTACCTTCCTTTCCATCGAGGCACCCTTCAGTTACAGATGTTCAAACACAGCAGCTGCTCAGTATGACCACAGCCTGCTCCTGTTAGCCTCTGAGAAGCTGCACTGCATCAAACAGAGGTTAAGTGCCTTGCTAAGAGCCACCTAAAAAAAACTGCTTGTTGAAGCATGTGTCGTTGACACCACCCACCCACATTTTTTCAGCTGGGACTTGAACTGGTGACCCATAATTCAAAAGTAGGCCTCTGTGTTCAGGAGGTTACTGCTTCCCACCCACTTCTGAATTCATTCTATTGAAAATATTCTCAGAAAACAAACTGCAGTGGTGGTGATAATTCATTCATTCAACATAGAGTGACCTAAATGAGCCTTTTCATTTTGCTTCTAACCATTTAACAATTTGAATGAAAAATGTAGAATTGGTTTAAAGAAATGTATTGATATTTGTTTTTGTGCTTGTAGGTCATTTGTCGCTGCATAGACACAGACAGAGGGGAGGGAAGGAAGGACAGGTACTCCACAGGTCCAAACGTGGATGGGTCTGGAATCAGTTCTTCGTCATTGAGGAGTACACTGGACCTGACCCGGTGCTGGTGGGCAGGGTAGGTATAATAAAGCGTTCTTCTATCATCTTCTGTTCTCGAGTCAAACAGAATTAGTACCTAAAATTTGACTTGCCAAACTGCCCTCCATTGACAGTCATGGCGGGGGCATGCAGGGTGACAGCAAATTCACTCCAGTAGGATTTAAAAGTGCTTTTCCCATTTATTAAGGAGAGGTCATGTTCACATTCAAGGGTGAAGATGATTTGTGGTACTCCTCCACAACAACAACATCACTCAAACCGAGCAGCGGCTTTCATAACAACCAACAAATGATGTTTACAATGCGTCATATTTCATAGTCCAGGGGTTGTAAAGGAAAAACAAGAGTTTAATTGAATGTTGAACATTCTTCAAAATTTTTTTTTTTTTTGGATGACAACGTTTTAAATCTCTTACTTATTAGTGTTTGCCTGTCTCACACAGCACATCTACTATCCTGTCTATATCAGTCTTTCAGCACCCTTTAATTTGTAGCCTCGAGAAATAGAAGCCTCACATCACATCTGCCAAGCAGCCAAGCTACAGTATGTTTTCCAGTTTTATCAGACGACCAGAATACCTGTCTCACTCACCAGTCTGTCTCTCTTTCTCTATAAGTTCCACACCATCTGAAATCCAGATGTTGTCAGCATCAATCAGGTCCTGCCTGCCATATGTCTCTGTCTTTGTTTTCCTGGTTTATCTCACTCTCTTCGTGTCTCTCATCCTCCTTCTCCCCTCCTAATTCAGCTCCACTCAGACGTAGACTCAGGCATTGGCAACATCAAGTATATCCTGTCCGGCGAAGGTGCGGGAACAATCTTTGTTATTGATGACAAGACGGGCAACATCCACGCCACAAAAACTCTGGACCGTGAGGAGCAGGCCCAGTACACTTTAACAGCCCAGGCAGTGGACAGAGACACTAATAAGCCTCTGGAGCCTCCATCAGAGTTCATTGTGAAAGTTCAGGACATCAACGATAATCCTCCTGAGTTTCTACATGGGCCGTACTATGCCAGGGTGCCTGAGATGTCCAATGTTGGTGAGTAGTAAAAGAAAGGGTCAAGGGACAGGAGGGGAGGCTAAGTTTGGTGCTGGGGAAAAGGTGAAAACTTGGTTGAAGATTGCTGAAACCCTAACATGTCCAAGACTGATGAAGAAAGTGAAATGCCAAACAGGAAAGCTGCAAATACTATGGGCTAACGGCAGTGATCTAGGAAGACACATGCATGTTAGCTAAGCATGTTAACTTAGTGTTTCCAATCCAAAATGTACATTGTGTGCTTGTGTTACTATGAGCGAGAAGTTTGGTTTAAATCTTTAGTCCTAATTTTACAGATCCAAAATGAGGATTCAGTAGTAGTACTTCTCCTGACACTTCTTAAATGCTCTATTTTAGTTTAAAATGGTTGTAACTAAAGCCTGCCCCTGTCGTAAGTGGAGGTATATCTGTGAAACTGACCAGCAGATTTGTTTTCTTTCCAAATATCAAATATAATTGGATAACAACAGTGATTCAGCAGAGATAATCAAATCCCATCTTTTTAGTGCAGAAAAGCTCCAGAAGCAAAGAAATATTTAGCACTAGGTTGGCATGGACAAGAGCTCCTACCATCTCCTTAGAGTCTCCTTAGTTAGAGCTTCTGATCTTGATAGATTTAGAAGTATTATGTGGTCTTGGAGAGTCTTCAACCCCTTGAGGCTGACCTGAAATGAACCACACTGGCAGTGGTGCTGCCTGACACGCTGAAAGCCAAAGAAATCCCTTCTCTGAATGGACTGGACATCCAAAGAAAGAACTTCTGAAAAGAACTTCTGAATAAGTTCTGTTCAGGCTTTTTTCACGCATCCGCTTTTTAAGATGAAACCTGAATACAGAAGTCTGGCAGGGAGGGGCCGCCAGTTGCCATCATCCTCAACCACAGAAGTGGAACAGTAAGAAAAGCTGCAATTTGACTAACTAGGTCCATGTTCCCTTATGGATGTCAGAATTAGAACAGATAGAGAAGGCAGCCTCTTTCAAGTTAACATTCTTGGTAATTTACCCTGTACACTTAAGGAAGCTGCCACATTGAGACATTGAGACCAGGGTGGAATGAAACTTGATTACAGTTACATACCCAATGGATTTTGTATGGAGCAGGACAGTGGCACTCACGTAGCTGCAGTTGGAAAGAAGATTGGGAAGTAGTTGAACCAACAAAAACACATGCCATCCAAAGGGCCCGGCCAATATCATCCAGTTGCAAAGACTCAGCAACAGCAGTTTTAGACCTGCAGTTCCAGTCCAACTTGCTAAAGGCAAGGAATGTAACAGCTCCAGTTTGAAGCTACAAATGTAGAGATGTTGATGTTCATCATCTCAAATGATGAAAAGAAATAACTTCTGCAGTTTTTATACTTGAACCACCTGCAAATTATTTTAATCAAAGCAAGTTTCTTTGCCAAATACTAGGTAGAGTACAAAGTTCATACAAATATTTGAGTCTCATTGTGGGTCATCCATCCTCAGGTGCTGTCCTCCTGGTTACTTGACACAAAAGAGGAGGTTCTAACCAGATTTTATCTGTCCAAAAAAGAAAAAAAATGGAGTGAGATGCAGAGACGAAACACAATAAAAAAGTAGCAACTTAGGCTGACTAAGTTCTGTCTTTGATGGTCTTATGGTCTAGTACCAAAACCGCAAATTAATTTACAAAATCTTCAAAAGTTGAGATGGTGGTGGTATTTTACAAACACAAGCTCAAATGTATTTTGATTTGAGTAACTAATGTCATGCTATGGTTTTCTGTTTTTATTAATTATTTGTTGGTACAGAATAAAACGTAAAACCTCAAAAAAAGCCACACACAAAAAATGGCCATAAATGCAATAAAAGTGCAACTGTAACACTCACCCTGCAGGTGGTGCAAATGTTGGGTGGTGTAAGTTTCTATTACTTCCGTTGCCTATAAGAGGTATGTGTGTATCTGCAGGTCTAAAGTGCAGGTGATATTACTTTTCTTTCAAAGAGGTGGTACATGTTGACAGTTGTAGAACTGGTCAAACAAGAACCACACAGCAGAGAAGTATTCTCGTGAATTTTTGAGAGAGTTAGTTTAATGAGTGAGATCTGAAAAAGGAAGTTTCAACAATTATGCAAAGTTAATGAGATGTATTTCACACTTCTGCGAATTTAATTTATTTTGGCCTATTTGCTCAGCTTAACTGTGTCAAGTTCAGTTAACAAAGATTTACTGAAAGTAAATTGCTGCTGTCGAGTGAAAACACCACGTCTTCAAAAAGCCTTGTTTTTGAGCTTGACAACCATGCATTTTTCAGATTATCCAATGGGTTTTGAAAGTGTTTCATAAATCTAGGGGTTGTTCCACCCGACAATGATGAAATGCAGAGAAATAATAGTGGAGACCAACCTCACAGGTGCAGTTTAGCTGCAGTGTGTGAGAGAAAGGAAGAGTGTTTTTCATTCCCTCTCCTCATCCAGCCGGTGCAGGCATGTGAATCGGCACACACTCTGTGACAAGCTTGTTTGTCAAACCATTCTTGAACCGAATCACTGAGGTAGAGTCATCTCCTGACTTTTCTGTCATGTCTGTGTGTCTGTCCTGTAGGTACGTCAGTGATGCAGGTGACAGCTACAGATGCTGATGACCCCACCTACGGCAACAGTGCCAGGCTGGTGTACAGCATACTGCAAGGACAACCATATTTCTCTGTGGAGCCTCAGACAGGTGAGGCTGAAAAGAGAACCCTGCCCTGGATCCACAGACATCTGTACCACAAGCAAACGCAGGCTTACAGCCCTGATATAGTATCACGCAAAGACATAGACACAGAAAGGCTCACTTGTCTAATACATGCACTATAGCAAGTACCACTAAACACACTTTAGAAAGTATATAGTTAGCCAGATAGATTTGTCGCACAGGGCCTTCACAATCAGTGGTGCAAATCGTTAACAGCATATCTCAGTGCTCTCAAAATCTTAAACACTTGTCATGTTTGGTGCAACCAAGCACTTTAATTTTGTTTCTCTGCAGATTACTCTGTGTGTATTACCTTTCCTAAAACCTGTCTCTTTAGATTCACCTTCAGTTTGTAACTCAACCAGGTGATATGGATAGATATTGATATATAATGATATTAGGGCTGGGACAATATGCTTATCTCCAAATCCAATACTATGTCAATACTTGGGGGCCGATTCGATATGTTTTGCGATTCAATATTAGAATTTATTGCAATTTTTGTAATCGTGAAAAAAAAAAAAGACACAATACTTAAGTGAATACATTTTTTCCCACCCCTATATGACGTTTGCTCTCTTTTTTTCCCCAACTACCAAATTGAGCTATGAATAATTTTTCAGCTGAAACTTACCTGGGAAACCTGCTTTTTCAAGAGGTGTAAAAGATAAAGTACAGTCATTACGATTAAATATATTGACGTATTTAGAAAAAAAAAAATCAATAATATGATTTAGGCATGATTGCGTATCGCAACATTGTAGACAACAAGCATTCACTCATCTATGAGGCAGCCCAAACTGAAACTCTGTTTCTTTCTGCAATATTTTTACCGTCTACCACTCTTAATGTAAAAAGCTAAGAACTGACTGCTGCAGGGATCATGTAACAGCACGTCCTTTCCACCGAAATTGGTGAGGAAAGGAAGGCACTGCTGTAAAAAGAAGTCCCCAGAGGACATTTAGCCTGGTCTCTGCAGAGCCCAGGCCCAATATTTGGGTTTGCATTAAAAGAAGAAATTGGATGTAAGGAGAGAGGTTAGGGCAGACACGGAGCTCTGTTGGTTTCAGAGAGGGTGAAGAAGAACAGAAAGAGAGAAGATAGGAGAGAGAGAAATTGGTTTAAAGAGAGTGAGTCCATGGAAAGAGAGTGGTTAGGGCATAGAGAGGGAGAGCGATTTGGGCAGAGTAAATCTGGCTAATCAAACCAGTGTTGGGTATTTGACTGGCTCAAATCCATAGCTCACATTTCTAATTGGTTTGGAGATTATCAGCTTTTCATGCTGTCACACACACACATACATTTGGCATAATGACAGTAGAAAGCCTCAACTCCCAGACAGTGCAGCTAGTGGAGAAAGACAGAGAGGGATGGAAAGAGAGCAGCCAGCGATGAATTAAACAGATATAAAAGATTACTAGGGCTTGAAATGGAGAAAAATAAGACTTCACACATGTTTAACTAGACTTCTGATTCATGTGAACGATGCAAAATGAAATATGGTGAAATGAATGACACCCACACTTAGGGAAGTAACTGGTCCTTTTTTTACAAGAGTATTTGAAATACTGTAAATATTATAAATAACATTTTGGAAATAAGTCATTTTGATAGATAATAACACACACATTTGCATACACGACTTGCACACAAACACGTACACAGACATATTTATAGACATACAGACAGGTACAAATCGATAGTATTTACTGTACCTGCATGCCTTTTTAAAGCTTTTTAAAGTTTGAATATTTAAGGATCCACAAAGTTTCATCTATAAGCTTCCAGTGATACAGTTTTGGGTTTCAGATACCAAAATCTTTGCCCAGGATGCAACAGTGGGGGGGGGGAGAGTAATCTCAGCATTGATTTGATGTGAAAATCTGTCCATTCAGGTATAATTCGTACTGCCCTGCCAAACATGGACCGTGAGGCACGCCAGGAGTATGATGTCGTCATCCAGGCCAAAGACATGGGCGGTCACATGGGTGGGCTTTCGGGGACCACCGAGGTTAAAATCACCCTCACAGACGTCAACGACAACCCTCCGAAGTTCCCACAGAGTGAGTACAAACACTTTCTGTATCCATCTGTCTATCCATCCATCAATAATATGTATGTCATTTTACCTTGGAGTGACATTTCCTATCAGCCACATTAGTCTGTGTGCACTTCCGTCCTCCAGCTCCGCACATCTGTGCATGTGGGTTGTGTCAATCCACATACATGTGTGTATGTAATTCTGCGTGTGCTGTATGCATGTGTGTGTGCATATAACATGTTGCCAGCTAGCAATATATAAACTAGGGAAGTCACTGTAGGAGGCACAAAAGATAACTTAAGAAATCAATTATTAAAAGGTTTTTTACTGACCTCCTGCAATGTCCTCAGGCATTGTGCGTCTCCTTGGGAAATCTGGTGAATTACTGATTTGCTGAGCACTAAAAAGTAGTGAAATATTTAGCCTGGATTTGTCCAGAGCTGTAGATTTGATGTTTCAAGAGGAAAAGGGACAGAGAGAGATGTAACAACTTGAATACTTATTTTTGTTAATAACATTTGAAAAGAAGAAGCCTGTACATGTTATATTTTTATTTTTTTCTGCTGGCATTAATCTGAAGTATTCTTACATTTGTGTATGACTACAAGTAAACAAATGGTAGTTTTCTGATTGGACTGTCAGACTTAAATGGTTTCAAAATGCTTCAAGCCTGTAGACAGTGAATATGCCTGGATAACAATCAAAAACTCAGCAGTGACTTGTATTTTTTCAGTCTCCAGTCTACCCTTATGTCCAACACCCCCTTTTCTCTGAATCTGTCTATCTTCTTTCTCACCCTGTCTTAGAGTTTCTTTCGGCCTTCTCTGTTGTTTTTTTCTTTCTTTTCTTTCTTTCTTCTTTCTGTTCTCCCCTCCCTCCCACCCCTCCTGGAGCTCTGAGCAGAGCGACTCCTGGCAGAGATTCAGCAGAGTAGCTGCAGGAATGGATGGAGAGAAGACAGGAGGAGAAAAAGAAGAGACGAGGGCTCGGGATTTAGCCCGTGGAGGAGCTGAATAGGCGAGAAAAGAGGGAGAGAGACACGAGCAGAGGCAGTGAGGGAGGGAATGTAAAAAGACAGAGAGATACAGAGAGAGAGAACGGGACTGTCAAAACCATCACTCCAGTTCTTGTGTATTCCAACAAGCTGACTGTGTTTCAATGTCTTGCACAGCTAAGCTAAAATCTGATTCTGAAGGTCACGACAAACAGACAGTATTTTGGGGGAGTTTAATGGGCAACGGTGCTCAAATGGAAAGCAGATTGTCTTTAGTATGTATGTGTTGTACATTTGGAAGTTTCCATAGAGAGATATCCACATTTTTTATAGTGCCATGTGTTCTTACATAAGAGACTGTCCTCCCCAAAAATACGACCGCATAGGTCATCTGTGCAAGCAGCTTATTACAATCCATATTTACGTTTATTGTTAGGAGGTCAGGATGGATGGATGGGTCAAACAACACAGGACTTTCACCCGGGAGACCACTGTTCATGTCCCGTGTGTTTTTGGCAAACAACCTATTCTGTTGTTTAGGTTGGAGAACTTGTTGTTACATAATGGTGGACAGTTCAATTATTACTTCTGGTTTTGGTTAAAAATGTGGATATAAAACACTTTGAAAATAAGACAACAAGGACAAAATGCAGGTTTATAACTAAACATTATCAGTCCTAAGTGTTTACATAGTACCTGCTTGCATTCCTTCTAAATATCAGCTATGCATCACTGGCAGTTTACATCTGTGATACAAGACAACATATCAACTAGCAATATGTTGTGGTAGTGGGTTGTTAAAAAAAAGTGGAAGCAGTACAAACACCTGCAAGAAAAGTCTCCCAGATGGTGTGAATGAGGACAGTGATGACTTATTTAGTAGTTGGGCAGAGTGAGAGACAGAGCAGAGGGAAAGCGAGAAAAATGGGAAATGAGATAAGCAAGTCAAGAAAGAAAAACAGAGCCAAAGCAAGAGGCAGAAAAAAGACACACATATTACAGCTACAAAGAGAGAAAACACAACAAAAGAGATAGAAACAGACAGAAAAAGATATGGCACAGTGTGACGCCCTCTCATGTGTTCCAGTAGCTTTTCAGTTTCCATTCAAGCTGTTATATTTTTTTCTTTCACTCCAAGGCTTGATCTCTCTGTCTTCCTCGCAGACTTTCTGTCCCTGCAATTCTCTCCCTTTCACCTCATTATGTAGCATCTTTCGAATCGTTTGCCACCACAAAAATCCATCACAGCACAGGCAGAAGGAGGAGCAGAAGGCAAATAACAAGCGACTGTCCTTTAACTCTCTCTGACTTCAGTCTTTATTAGACTGATGACAGAGATGATTATTTTGTTAAATACTGTTAATATAAAGTATGTCAGCCAAAGTTCTTCACAGCTAGCTCTCTCTCATTTAAACATAAACAATGCGGAACAAAGCAGCTAATAAAAAGATATTTGAAGCAGTGAAAGATAATCTTGTGGTGGATATATGCAGGATTCTATGTGCACATATCATTTACCCCCAGTGTCTTTTAGGATTGCTATACAGAACTGTCTATGCTCATCACCAAAAAACAAACCAGAATCTATCAATGAACAATCCCTGACATGACTTGAAAAGATGATTAGCATTGGAAAGGTATTTCTGTGTCGCTGCAGGGACGTTAAATCCATCTTCAAACTTTTCCTCGTAACATTAATAAGTAATATTGTGTGTGAAATCTGTTAAAACTGGGACAACACATCAATGCATCAATGCCCCAACAAAACAACTAGCAGTAATGACAATATATTTCAATTTTGTCTTGAAAAGTAATGGCACACCTTTGTACCTCTTTTTACAGTAAGTGGAAGTGATTTGCTGAAATGTAAGCATTTCATCCAAGCTATTTTTAGCCTATTAAATCACGAGAACACGCAGTCACAGAAGGTGGTATAAACAGAACTTAAGCATACAGTACACTATGTTGAGTGCAAAAAAATGGCTACCATCATCTCATAAGTGACTAAATTAAAGCTAAATGGTTCCAGAACTGAATCATGTTTAAATCAGCAGTATGAAGTTAGTATTACAAATAGTTTTAACTTTCAACAAAAGTTGTTTTAACAAAAACATATGATCAAAATAATGACAGAGGTTTCCTTCAAGAGTCAGTTCAGTACTGTACCACCACAAATCAAAACTCTGATTGTAAGTCCACACACACATCACAGAGACACATTAGCTCTATGCATGAATAAACTCCCCAGTCAACACTTGTCCGCTCAAAATAATTGTCACTTATTTATAAAAAAATAAATAAATACATAAATAGCTGTTCAGCTTGTTTTGAAAAAATTAAATAAAATAAAATAATTGATGCCTCTTAGGGACAGAGTGTGTTTTCCTAAACCAAACTATGTGCTAAAAATGACACACTCTTTCCAAAGCAGTCTGCCTGCCAAGTTTAAATAACTAATACATTCACCACATTCAATTTAAAATCTATAATATTCTATAATATAACACATGAAAGTCTCCAATATGAGTAGTAACATAAGGCATTATTGTTGATAATGTTGTGTAATTTCACTAATCACAATATAAAGGCTGATCTAAGAGAGTGTGGTCATTACAGGAGTCACATTTATGGGGCTCTTTATTGGTGTTAATGTGTAAATTTTTATGAGCTTCTCCTTCCAAGACCGGACATCTGTGTGAATACAAACAGTGCAGTCATTTATGTGGGAGTAATAAAAGCAAATTACTTTCTCATATTCACTTTCTAATAGAGTAACTGCTAAAATAGAATATTGGTTTTACAAAACAATGTATGGGTGATTTAAGAGTACATGACTTTTACTTGTTTAAGTAAAGACCTCACTGAAACTCACATTTGCTTCCACTGTGGTAAATGTACATTTCTGTATGTGCTGTGCTTCATTTTAGCCCGCAGCCAGGTATGCCAGGCTGCGTGTGTTCTGTCATACAATGTTTAACTCAGCTGCCAGAAGCCATTGAAGTTAAGCTACTTAGGAAAAGCAAGAATAGAACGACAGGAGAAGAGAGGGAGGAAAGGGGGCAAAGGGAGGGCAGGGATGAAATGAGCTTTTAGCCAGAATAGGCATACGGAAGAGAAGGAGGAGGAGGTGGAGGGGAGATAGACATGAGAGAAATAGGGCGGAGAGGGGGAAGAGAGGTGAGGAGGAATGGGGAGATTTGGAAGCATGGAGTGGAAAGGTAGGAAGCAAATGAGAGATGGGGAGGGTGGGAAAGGTGTTACCAAAAGAGAGTCAAAACAATATGGAGAGAAGTTTAAAAAGCAGGGACAGAGATGGTGGAGAGGAGTGATTTGGCGAGGATCAAAGGAGATGTGGTGGGAAAAGGTAGAGGGCTGGAGGGTGGCAGGGGGGATTTGGGCGGGATGGATCAAGTCCCGTGAATCGCTCTCTTCTTCCACTCGGAAGCCACATGCCAAACGAATTTCGTGATTCAGTGGATTTGCTACACCTGGACGAGCAGGATAAACATGCAAATAATGTACAAGCCATAAAATGATGAGTCCACTCTGTGCTCAATGCCTGAAACGTAGAGCGGGAGGAGGTGAGGGAGGAAGGATTGGGGAGGGACGGGCAAGAATGGAGAGAAGATGGAGGAGGGAAAGGGAAGGAGGGAATGACAGATTTGGGAGAAGAGTGGAAATGGTGGATGATGGACAGAGACGAGAGATGAGGGTTTTATGATAAAATGAGCCAGAAGACAGATGAGATGAAGTGGGGGGAAAAGGTTTGGGGATAGGCAGAAAGAGCACATGAGAGACAGGAGAGGGAAAAGGATAAAAGAGGAGGGAGAGTAGACATATGGTCCTACTGCTCTCTACTGCAAGCCAGGTGTCTACTCCCTCAGACACACACACCTGACACTATAGGGGATATTAATATCCTTTGGGCCATATGAGACAGATGGTATAGTTCATGTTAATCCCTCTCTGCCCTCCAAAACTGACCCTGCCACAGACAGTAAACACAGTGGCAGCCAGCCAGGAATTCTCTAAAGACTCTAGAGAGTGTTGAATACAAAAGCAAGCTGTGACCAAAAGTTGACACTAACATCACCAACCAGCCAACCTAAGCTAAGGTCATTTTCTACCTTTATTTCCCACCCCAGGTGTATACCCCATGTCTGTATCAGAGGATAAAGTGCCAGGGGAGGAGGTGGGCCGCCTTAAGGCCAAAGACCCTGACCTCGGAGACAACGGACTGGTGAACTACCGCTTAACAGATGGAGATGGAATGGGCATGTTTGAGCTGACCACTGACTCCGAGACCAGAGAGGCTGTTATTAAGCTGAAGAAGGTAAGGAATGAAAGAAAGGAACTTGTGAACTGAAACATGTAATAACTTCTTTTTTTGGCACTGGAAACAAGTTGTGAACATCACCTTTAAAGTTGATATGACGAACTTCTTAGCAAACATTATTTACACATCCAGCAGTTACAGATTATCATTCATTTGGAGTCGTGCTTCTGGCCACCATGTATATGTTAGTCCATTATTAACTCTCTTTTAGCTTTGTTTTTGGTCTCCACCAACTGCTGATGGAAATACTTGGCTCTTCAGCTGCTAAATGCTCCAGTATGTTTCACCAGCTTGTCGGTAACTGTGTCCCTCTGCTGTGCAGGTAGTGTACAGTGGATTTCTAGAGTGGCTGAAAACGATGCCATGAGAGCGCTGAGAGTGAAGCAAAACAGTAAAGTTGTAGTCGAACAGCTAAAACAATGAGCTGAAACTCACTATAAAGCTCTGTAAAGCCAAGGGGAGCTGCAGATTTGGATGATAATTCACTGTAGGTTCATGACTGCGAGCGACACCAGCTTTTAGTAACAGTAAGTTTTACCACGTAAAAATCTAAATGCTACAGAGCCGTCAGGAAAGGCTAAACTCAACAATTTAGTCATAGCTGACAGGTCACGATGAGAACTGAAGATCCACAATGAGAAAGGGAGAAAGTAGCAGAAGAAAAGTCAATACACAGAACATTTAATTAATTAAGAAAAGATAAGATTAGACTTTATTGATCCCAGAGGGAAATTGTTGTAACAGTTTCTGGTAAGGAACGTTGTCAAAAGTACTATTCGCCACAACAGCTAGCTCTTATGGAATCCACCATTTTTTCGATTTACGAGTGCAGTAATGTACTTGAGACTGCACTTGTCCTTCAGACAAAGCAGTTTAGTGTGAGCCTCGGCCAGCCCACATTTGAGTCTGTGTCCATATTTGTGTGTTAAAAAAGAAAGAAAAGTAGGATTGACAAAAGAAAGAAAAAATATGGAGCAGTAAGGAAGGTGGGTGGGAGCAAAGGGGAGGTTTTCCCTGACGACCCTCACAGTTTCTTATTGGATTTGATATGAACACTGACTTCCATGGTTGTGTGTGTGTGTGTGTGTGTGTGTGTGTGT
>LKNJ01002541.1:0-38801 GCA_002120245.1 Maccullochella peelii
GTAACATTTTGGGAAATACACTTATTTGCTTTCTAGCTTAGCTTAGCATAAAGATTGGAAGCAGGGGGAAACAGCTAGCTTGGCTCTCTGCTAATTTCAAAAATGCGGCTATCAAAATCAAATCACTAATGAAGACGTATCTTGTTTGTTTAATTCGTACACAAACAGAATGTGGTTGTGGTTATGGGCTGGTCGCCAAATATGTTCATTGAGGACCGTGGTTTTGGACTTCATACGGGCACAATGGTACCAAACCTGGTAATCTCATTGTGATGAGAAAAGACTCTGAGAAGTCACTGCGCATGGCTGTTCAGCTAGTAATAGTTTCAGCACAGAACTCCGCTTAAAGTCACAAACTTGTCATTTTAACATTTCTTTTTTGTATAGATTAACAAACCAAATATGTATTAGTGAGTTTTATAGTTCTTAGTAGGTGTAGTTTTAGAAATAGGGAAGTGGAAAACGAAAAGAAGAACCGTTATCTGTTTTTCTTAGATGTGCTTATAAATGGATATTGGGAATTCAAATATGTGTGTGGAAATCTTTGTTCTCAATTTTGCGCTGATTGTGTTGTTGTTACCAGGAAGTTGCTCCCACGAGCTTGACGATCAAATATTCAGGATGTCAGCACACTGCCATTTGTCATTCTCTTAAGTCTATTTTGGAAGTTCAATGGAAAGTTTCGTTCTCTTTCGAGGAGGCAAAGGGGTTACACTGAAGGACGATGGCATGTCTGTGGACAAGATATGCAGGATTTTTCAGATGCTGTCATTGTTATGTGAACTTATAATTGACAATTTTGCATAGACAGTTCCACAGCACCTTGGTTAGCTTGAAGGCATGTGATTCTACAACAGGTAGAATAAGTTAATGCTAATGTTAGTTAAAAGTAACTGCTATATATATATATATATATATATATATATATAAATAATTGTTTAAAGTATGTTGAACTATGATATATATTTTTGTTCAGTAATTTTATTGGTGCAAACATGTGGTTTATGCTGTAATGATAAATGAATCTGTGAGAGATTAGCATTAGTGTTTTTATTGTTTAATAAAAATTTTCTTCAAACTTTAATGGTATTTTTCATTCTATCCAGTTAAACAGGTCAATGGCAGTAGACGGATGACGCAAACAACGCAATTTTTCCAGAGCCAACAGGACATTTTTGCACCCTCAATCTTTTACATCGCAGTCATTACGAGGTCTGCGGAGATCCAGAGTCAAAGTCAACCCCTGCAAGCAGAGCCCTTCCCACTTCTGCTGTTCACTTTGCCTTGATGCACTTCTGCTTCCACCGAAATACCACAAGCTTCACCTGGAACTCCACGAGCTAGCGGCCTGTTCCCAGCGAGATCGTTCCAAAAGTTACTTGTTAAATTTGCAACTGATCTCTGCTGCTAAAATCTCATCCTATAATATATTGATATAATTCTGTCTGATTTATCCATAGGTCAATTCATATTGCCAAAATGGTGAATGACAAGGTCAGTACTTCCAGGACAGTGGTCATTTGCTTTTTGGAAGCTGATGCGACTGCTGAAGGAAAAACAGTAAAGGTGAAGGATTCCTTAAACTGTGATGAGCCAATTACCCTGACAGACAGCCAAGAAATGAAACAGTGGACTCAGAGGGTACCTGCATCCTGTGAGCCAATTACCTTGACAGACAGCCAAGAAATGAAATAGTGGACTCAGAAGGTACATGCATCCTGTGGTCAGTCACTGACTGTAACAGATTCACAGCCATGAAAGTCCAGACACTAGGGGTCGACGGATTATCGGCCGGACTATCGGCTCCGATATTCAGCCTTTATATAATTATCGGATATCAATGTCCCGCATTGAATGTCACTAGTATCAACCTTGAAGGCTACTGTGCCACAGACTGGCAAAGAGGAATGTATTCACAGGCTGGAGCTGCTCCAGTGAAATAACACCACAACCTTATGATCTATTTCTCTGAAGACAAGCACGCCCAATTTCCCAGTTACACCACTAAAAAGTCATAGTCTACTGGATTTCATTCAATGGAGGTGAAAGCGAGGGCTTTTAAATCAGTCACTCTTCCGCCAGGATTCAGGTTAGCTGAACTTACACATAGCTGGTGCCATCCAGTGCAGAGCTCACATGTTTGACACTACACACAAATTTCACACGATGCATTCAGCAGACTCTTTTCTCTCTCATGATAAAAAAATGTAGCCGACAGCATATATGGTCTTTGAGCTATAAGCAGGACTTGCAGAGGTTTAGTCTCCGTTAAATGAACTGTCTGACCTGTCTAAGTTGTTCTCTGAACAATACACAGTAATCTGAAGTTGTTTTCCGACTCATATCTACTCTTTCATACTTTCAACTAGAATCTCAATGCAAACCTTAAAATGTTCCACATCTTTCTTACATTAAAGCCAGCAATGCAGTTTAGTGTCAGCTTTTCAACCAACCTTAGAATATTCCACATCTTTCATACAGTATTATTCAACTTTTAAAGCCAGCAATCCAGTTAAGCATAAGCTTTTAAACATCCAGTATTCACACTGCAATTTCTCCAGAAATTGCCTTCTCTAGTTTAAAGGTGCTGTTTTGTTAACATAAGTGCTAAATAGCTCTAAATTCCAACAGTCGTTACTGAAATAGTGTTTGATCAGTAACATGGGTCTCCAAGTCCCTCCACAGTGCAGTAAATCAAAAATAAAATTGTATGATCATGTGTATGATCATGGTCAGTATTTTCAGATTTTTATAATAGTAATGTTACCGGACACTAAACTTTAAACAGCCTCAGAAGTTACCATAGCTGTTGTACCTCAGTGAAGTGTCTCATAATAGGGCTTGACTGTTATATGAGATGACGCCCTCAATAACAGTCATGTTTTGGGTATGAGCAGATTTACAGTAATTCTGAACTTTAATTTACCATTGACATGCCACATCGGTGATAGGATTAGGATCCCACATCCACTCCGTTCTTTAGAAGAGCGATCGTCTTTTCATAAGTGGTGAAGGGCTGCTCACTCTTTTTCTTGCCCAGATGTTAAGTGGGCCAAATGACGGGTTGTCCGCCATCTGCTTGGCTAGCATCCACTGCAAGTGTTTCTACTTAATTTCTACTAGCCCTGCATAAACCTTTACTATAATAGTATAAGCTATATTTTACTCTGCAGTAGCTTTATGGATATTTGTTAGCCAGCTAGGTTTGTTGGTGGTTTTTACCCTGATAGCTAACGTTAATTGATAACTGCCTAGACACTCATCATTTGCGGTGGACTTCACCTTGGGTTGCAGCAAAGCTTTTTGTTAGCTAGCTAATATTACTGTATTGGTGATGACAGGACAGTTCCCCAAAAGTCAAAATATCTCAGTCTCCCTCTGCTGGTCATAAATCCCGCCCCCTCCATGTTAGCGGATGGGACATAGTCCACACTAAAACAAAGTACACATCAAATACATTTTTCTCAAAGATGGTTTCTGTCATTTCAGGTAGTCCTTATCATGCTACAGTATGTTCAAGTGTTAATTTTTTTGATACATTTGGTTTTAATTTGCTATTTGATGCTATGAAAAGGTTGTGTGAAGTCATGATTGACAACTGTGAGTGTGCTCGTGATTGGTTCTGGTGGGTGTACAGGCGGGACCTCGATACCACGGCTCCACCACGGATCACTATTGCGCAGACTCTGGCTCCAAAGGACGTCACCAGCGCAATATGGAAGCTCCCATACCCGGGATATTTTGGCTTCAGTTTTGCACAGTGGGAGGAAGTGGAGACGTGTTGTCCATCTTTATATACAGTCTATGGTCCGAATATAAGACAGGGTTTTTTTTCCTGGAAATACGTCTAAAAAAGTGGGGTCGTCTTATATTTGGGGTCTAGACTTTTAAATCTTAATATACATCCACAACAACAGATGGCGCCAAATATCTGTAAAACAAGTGTTCCCCTCTTGACTGAAGCAAGCCACCATCCCTCACAACTAGCTTACAGTGCCAGTGGCCTGAAAGATGGAGAGACAGAACCACAAATAAATCGAATGAATACAGCGATGAACAATAAAAAAAACAAAAATTAATGAATTTCTGAATATTACAGACAATTAATGCATGAAATAAGGACCGTTTTATACCGGATGATGCAGTTAATGATTATCTTGGCAAGCTGAGTTAACTCATAAACACAGGAAACCGCTAAGTGGATAACTTTAATGTTGACCAGTGAAATCACCTTAATACACCGTTAAGCAGCTGAGAGGTTATTGGGAAGCACGAGTGAAATACTTTGATTCTTTGTCATGATTAAATTTAAGGGAGATCCAATTCCTGATCAACACTAAATTAATTTTAGTAATCTATAGCATCAATAGACCCAACCTCCTTGGGTGTGCTCATCCCCATGTATGGAGTCATAGGAGTGCCATAAAAAAGAATAAATCTGGGAAAGAATAAGACAATAAATGTGGACAAATAATTATTTTTCCTTTTGCTTTTCCCTTATTGGTTTTGCTATTCCCCTTTTGCTTTTGCATTTCCCTTATGGCTTTTGCTATTCCTTGAAGGGCCAAGCTGTCAATCAACTGGCTTTGGACGGGCCTTCCTGTCCAAGCTGAGTAATCAATGCATGCACACATGAATCCTGCTTTGGCGGGAGCTTTTTAGCACAGACTCCATACCGATATGGCAACTTGGCTTGAGCTGCCCGTCCCTTTCTCAGGCATTTTTGGGGCGCTTTCAATCCCTCGTAGAGATTCGGCTCAAATCGGCGGTTTCTCTCTCTCTCTCTCTCTCAGCAGGCAGAGGAATGATAACATCTTCACACACCCCTACTTGGCTGGGGTGTGCAGGATCCAGAGTTCCTTCAGTTCTACCTCTAAGTTTGATTCTTCTTTCAGAAAGTTCTTGCATCCAAAGTTGGCTGGATGAGGCAGAGGGCCTTCCGCATGTTCTGTGCGTCTTAGATGCTGCTGACGGGAAATCTTCTGGGCCCGCTCTGTGTAGGCAAAATGGTATTACAGTACAGGGTTTCCATACGAACGGGCCAGCAGCCTGCTCGCCCAGGACAAGGCAGATAAGAGTCGATCAGATTAAGAGGAGAATGTAAGAGCAACAAGAGGCATAAGAGAGAGTTCTTAAGGTGTCTTCTTGTTTTGTAGTATTCTATAAAAGGGGCGGCGATGTCCAATGTCAGTGGCGTGAAACTTTACTCCACCCACCCCATATCTATTCTATCTTAACTATTTTCTTTGTTCCAATTTCTTTTCTAAAGAATTCATTTAGGTAATAAAGTTTATCACATGTCTAAGGCTTCCATATTTAATAGTGTGGCATTCTCAGCTGCAGACAGTGTTAAACCAGGTTTAAGGGCAATCATACACAAAATGTTATTACAACACACATACATATTTACCATATATGTCTGTCTGTATACATATGCATATGTGTACCTATATGCACAGCAAATTAATGAGTGAATCACAGTAATCTCAATATATACCAGGGTTCCTTTTATCACAGGGTTTTTCTCCTAAGAGGAAAAGAAAACAAGCACATGCTGTGTGTGTGTGTGTGTGACACACAAACTTAACCCATGCACATATATCTCTATATGTATATCCATATACATATCTCTCCATAGGTTTAGCAAATGAAATAAGTAAAATAGAATTACTACAGGGCATCCAGCTCTGATCTCTTCTACAGGAATGTAGAAGAGGAGGGGGAGATGCAGAAGAAGGGGGCTAACCCCCACACAGACACATCTGCACTGGGAGGCAGAGTGGCATTTCAACTTAAACCTAATTTTATTACAAGCTATGATCAATTTATTTGTTATGTAAATGCGCATTATATAATACATTTGTCGTTTCACTAGTTATTAAACAAAACCAGACACCCCATCTTTACCTAGATCAGAGCCAGGCAAAACTCAAGTGCGGGCACTGAAGGGAGACCTTGTGAGCATACCGGGGGGGATGACAAACCAGCTACAAGTGTTGCATGTAGTCGTCAACAAGCCATTCAAGGATAATCTCTGCAAGACATACACAGAGTGACTCCTGTATGATAATCACGCACTCACACTGACTGAAGCCTGCTATACATCTGCATGCAGTTTGCCCAGAGAGCACGATCAACAGATTCAAGAGATGCTGTATATCAAATGCCTTGGATGGCAACCAGGATGACGTTCTATGGGAGGAGCCGGCGGAACCAGAGCATGATACCGCTGGTTCGAGTGAACACAGCGAGGCAGAGGACATCTGTGAGGAACAGTCTAATGTTGTGATATGACACATCTGAGGAGCCAAGTTAGGCCAGTTTGCACCACTGTTTTATTGTAATCTAGCCAGTTTTTTTTTCTCTCTGTCAGATTTGTTTCAAGGCTTCACTTTGTTGGTTAATGCACTTATGGGAATTTTGACAGGCTACATGGCTGTTTTTCAGATGGATAGCCTCATTGGTATTAGAAATACCAATAGACTACCGTTTATTTCCATTTTAATGGTATTTACCCTAAATACCATAAGTTGGTTATTTACAAATGTGATTAACGTACATTTTATTTACTATTTAATTTAAATGTGACACTATCATGTAAAAGATGAGATGAGAGAAACATGATTTTAGTTAAAAGGTGTTCAAATGTGTTTTTATTATCATTATTTTCAAATAAAATTATGTGATGCTAGCTAACTTTACAGCCAAGTGGATGACTGAGAAATTAAATAATAATGATTATCTGTCCTTTCGGCGTTATGAGAAAGACTGCTCCACAGCTACACCCTTCAAGCGTGGAGGAAAGCGACCCCCGCCCCCTCCAGCATTGTCGAGCAGACACAAGCCAGCAGAGGAATAGGTGAGTCATACAACTTGCCATAGGTGAAACTGAATAAGTGAAATGTGTAATGCAATATGTATTTACCCCAAACACAAGAGAAAATGTATTAGACAATACTGGAGACATTCCTAAATAAAATGGAGAGACTGTTTTATATTTTAGGCGAATAGGGACCTTGGTGTCGAGAGTAATTTGCACACAAATCTGTCTGCAGAAAGTCAGACAAGATGCCAATTTGCCCAAATATATAATATATATGTCTCTAAAACTTGTATTTAGTAATATATCCAATATTGTCCACAAGAGCTCCACAATTTACTGCCAAAAAACCCTATAACCCTAAAATAATTACTCAGTATGTTTATTTATTGTTAGTGATGAAAAAACTGATCCTGACCTGGGATGCACTTCAAATAATAACTTCTCTCTATAGAGTTTTAAGAGGACAATCCCGATATACATTTGCAGTAAAAATTAAAATCAAAATTGTCAAAATTTTGAATAGCACAAAACTTGGTTGAAATGTATTTAAACATATGCTTAATTAAAGGTGGGGTAGGCAGTATTTTTTTGCCGTCATTGGGTCATTGATGTCATTGAAACAACCGTTAAGGGTATTGTAATTCAAGTGGTCTGAGAGAAAATCTCTGCTTCAGCCCCTCCTCTTGGCTCTGTTTTCAGGCCTTAGAAAATCTAGCCGTGATGGGAGACTCTGGCCAAGTAGGATTACACTTTTAAATGTAAGTATTGGGTTTCAACTCACTTGAATAGCTAACAATACAATACTGTAGCTGTCAAGGTTGCTAGGCAACAGGAGTGGCACATCGTGACGCATGGTAAGGGCGGGAACAGCTGGTGACTTCTCATTTAACAACGCTTGGTTCGGCCTTCGTGGTCTGACCGCGTCCTTAGAGGGATGCAGCCTCTGAATTGAGACACAGCTTCTGTGTCACTTGGCAGGATTCAGTAAGCAGGGCCTCTCATGCACACACATCTACAAGCTTATAACAAAGTACAGGCTGTTACTGTTCTGATTTGACAACCTTATGTTGTGTTTTTATTGTTTTATCTGAGTTGCATTTGTACTGTTCAGTAGCAGGTCCTCCCCCTACAGTGTCACCCAGCGTATGACTAGCATGTGCTGTCTATCCTGCCTATGTCACTCTTTGTGACCTGGGTACATTCATTTTAATTCGGACAATTTCCCGGAAAACATGGAATAGTTTGGAAAGTATGAAAGGTATAAATAAGAAAAGTAATAGCTGGAATGTCCTAATTGAGTTGAATATTTTGATGTTTGAATGAAGTTTTACGTTTGAAAAATGTGGAACTATTTAAGGGCCAAAATATCGCATGGAAGAATAATAATGAAGAATTTTTGTAACAGAATAACATATGTTGTGCAGCATTCACACCAATAATGCTTCCCTGCACAAGAGTGAACTGACAAATTTGACCTCTTCTGGTACAAATAATCCCATCTGGACAGGCCTTTATATAACCCTTGGTATTTTACAGAGTCGTTCTTCACTCAGGGGTGTAGTGTAAATGTCAAAGTAACCATAAGTGAAGCAAGTTTGGTGCACATGAAATATAGGCTGTGAAATAGATGCTGATTGCTGACACTGATGATTCTGTGAGAGGGCTACATTGGCTGACAGTATCAGCACACCAGTTAATTCAGTACATCTGACTCAGCAGGAAGAGCAAGGCAGCACAGTGATTACTCAGACAGATATCGTCTTAAGCTAAAGGCACATGATATATCTAGCTGTGTTTTCAAAGATTAAATGGATAAATAGATGTTTTCAGCCTTCATTTAGCCTGAAATTGAAGCTCTTTTTTGGAGTCATGACATGTGGTTCCTCAACATAAAGTAAACATGTCATGTCTGACTGTTGACTTTTTGAGTATTAAATCAAGACCACAAATAACCTAAACCTAACAAAGTCCTTTAAGTGTCTAAACATGACCATAAAAAAAAATGTTGAAGTAATAATAATAATAATAATAATAATGATCTTTATTTATAGAGCACTTTTCTAAAACCACGTTACAAAGTGCTTCACACAAGGCAACAATACACAAAGAAAACAAGTGGATTATTTTAGTCAAACAAAAAAAACAAGTGGATCTAATATTGTGACAATGGATATTGCAAGGAAAACAACTGAAGCACGTTGTCAGTGAATGTTTTATTGATGCGACTTGGCAGATAGGTTCATCAAAAGCATAACATTTTCTCTAAAAACATACTTGCTTTTGCAAACTTGTAGTATATAAACATAATTTCTGGGAGACGGGGTTGCATCATGAACAACCACCTGCTCGTGTTTCACTATCAGCTGATTGAAATTCTAAGAGCCCTATTTTAATTGCGCAAGCACAACAACAAGTGCAAAGCAGTAGGTCTTGGATGCAAGTGTTTACACACAGCACCACAAATCTACAGCCAGAGGCAGATAGTGGTGTGGGGTGATAATATTCCATCAATTTGATGCTATTTCATGTGTGACAGCATTTGCACAGTTATGCATTTCAACAATAAAACTGCCATCCATCCATTTTCTTGCGCTTATCTGGGGCCAGGTCGCGGGGTCAGCAGGATAAGCAGGGTTGTCCAGACGTCCCTCTCCTCAGCAACGCTTTCCAGCTCCTCCTGGGAGACCTGGGAGGAAGCATTATTGCAGCACATTTTCTAAGTATGTAGTTTGCTCTTGTTTATAAGATCACCAGACTTGATTGGTCAAACAGATGTGGTTATGAGATGTCGATTCTCAGCGCAAAGTCTAAGACCCAATTCCCACCAAAAATACCACTAGGTTTGTGCAAATGAGGTTTGAATTGTTCCTCTTCTTCCACCTGTGCACTGTGCGCTTTGCGCCAGGCACCAAAATACCACACATACATGCAAAGCGAATTTCAAGGGTAGGAAAATACCCAACAGTCGAAGCTCTGCTTGCCCTGGTCGTTGTGCCGCCACAAAAATAGAGCCATCTGTCATACCTGCTACCTCATATGAACTCCTGCACTCATTTAACCGGGTTTCCCTGCCCTTGCCACAATCTAACAGCTGTACACCGACATGGCCAGTTGGAGTGCAGCTACTCAGTACTCTGCTGATACCTTCAAGCTAATGCTATTTGTTGCTGCAGCTCTCTGTGATCAGAGTTGCCAGTATAGCATATCTGTTTTTAGATTTTAAGTCTACATCCATGAAACAAATTTTGATGAGTTAATGCATTTATAATATACAGTAGTAGGGCTACCACAACAAGGATTATCTGGCACAGGGTGCAAATTAATTGTTTAGCTTACCCTGAAATCTTTACATTGATGTTTTTAAAATGTCAGTGTTGATGAATGTCATCTATAGATTAACAAAAAATACACAAACAAATCCAATACACCCAGGCAAAAGGGTGTTGCCTTTCAGTTTTAAATCCTCATCCAGTACAGGACTTCAGGTGGGCGTCTGCTGTCATAAATCAGCCAGACAAATGGTGGGGACATGAATAGAATAGAGATATTTGAACTAGCTATCAATTATCCTGTGATGCATAATTATGCTTGCTGTCTGCAGCACAATGACAAGTTTGAGATATGTGGCTGTAACTAAAACTAATCTGGCAGAGCAACTCTTCAGGCACACACACAGTCAATTTGCTCACTGTCAGATTCATATTACAGTAAGCAGAAAATAAGAGCGAACAGGAATCCTTTCAGAAACCAAACAGGAGACCTGGGCTCCACATTCTGTTGTGCTAACTAATCATTGCTGTCAAAGGGTGCAGACAGCTGCTAAATGCTGCTGCTGCCCAAAGAGCCTGAAGGGCACGTGCAAAAAACATGAGATAGGCTGAGAGCAGGACTTCAAGCTGCCTACTGTAGCCGAACAATAACAAGATATTGCTAAAAAAAGTGCAGCTGCAAAGAAATAATCTGTGAGCATGCACGACACAGGAATACAGAGTGTACATGCACGAACAAGCGTGCATGTAAACTTATAAGTACTGTACATGACAAATGTGTGCAGCTGTGGAACAGTATTTGAATGATTGCAAAGTGGGGACGGGTTTAGTCAAAAATACTTACAATCATCATTATCAGAGCCTTTTGCAGCTGGGAGCTACATTTCAACTTCTAGGGACACACTTGATCCAAATTCTGTAAATTGGAAAACTTTCTTGTTAAAACTACTAAATAAATTGCTTCTAATTTGTGTCTAACATCTGGAACAAAAACATTTTTAACATGGTGTTTTTGATTGCTACTCTTCCTTTTTCAGCCACAATGTCCAAACTGCTGGTCAGCTGCTGTCTTTGTCTCCCTGTTCAGTTTATGAAAAATTAACCATCACACAGACATTTCATCTGAAAATATACAGACAAATATCATTTCATAAAACCATACAATGGGGAATTCACACAAGTATTTTGTCATACACACTATGCTATATTATTTTTAGTACTTTTTATGATGCTGATGCCGGTGTTATCATATATATATATATAAAAAAATGAAATTAATTATACTTTACATTTCTATTCAATTCAATTTTATTTATATAGCGCCAAATCATAGCAAAGTTATCTCAGCGCACTTTTCATATATATATATATGGCATTGTTCTATATCAGAGGGATGGTGAGGGGACAGACATTACACAGATATTAGGAGTATGATTCATGAGCTGGGGAACACCCTTTCCTCTGCATGCATTCATCATTCATCTCTTAGACAGTAATGAATTGATCAAAATTTGCATTTGAATCCTTCCCTTGACACTCCACAACTTGTCAGCGTGTGTGTGTGTGTGTGTCACATAGTGTTGCACAGTGTGAGAAATATTACAACAGGAGGTGAAATACTTCAAAGTCACTGATAAATGTTGTCTGAAGGACATTGCTAAATGAAGCGAGTGGAGTGAAACTAAGAGGGACCTCTTTAAAGATCTTGGTCTGCATTTCTGCTTTCATTGTCAGCTCATTTATTCTGAGAGAGGAAGTCAGGGTCCACCCCGTCCATTAAAACTCCTTTGACAATTAATTCTCTCAACACAAAATGAGACATCCACCGTGTGAAAAAATTGCATCTGCTCACAAATGATAAATAGCATTTTTTAAAGGATGGCTGTTACCTTAAGTCCAATGTGGAGAAATTACACTAACACACACTATCCTTCTCTTGAACTTATCAATCAATCTTAGGCCTAATTTGAAAGACCTGACAGAGTTCTAGTTGCCTTTCAGTGATACAGATGTTCTGGGGAGGCTGTTTTCTTTATGCCTATTGTAGGTCTTGACAACTTCTGTGAATATATAATCTTTTGACCTGCTAGAGCCAGGGCAATGGTGATGTTGGTTTGTTGACTCATCTGTCCATCCAACAGATGAACAAGAGCAAGGTCTCAAAAACTATAGAACACATCTTATGGATGTAGATCATTTAGGCTCTGCAGTGGATGTATGGAATCAAACAAAACTTCTGAAATATCAAACAAAAATAAGAATATGAAAGAATAAATCTCACTCAAGCAAAAAAAAACATCATCTCAAAAGTAAAACTTATAACTTGCAAACAAATTATTTGTGTAATTGTATAAACTATTGGTCTTTTACTTTTTTCATAAATAAATAAATGTCCTTTTGCTTCCAGTTCCCTCTGCTTCTTTCTCACTGATCAGACTTTTGCCCTCATTGTCACCTTTGCAGCTACACTGTCTGACTTTTTGTTTGAAGTTCTGACACAAACCTCTCACATGGGTGGGTTTTTTTTAGGGATCCGTCCCCATTGGCTAATGAGTTTTTGAGTGACAGCTCAGTGCAGGTCAGTTGGGTAACTAAAATACCCAGCTGAAACTTAGTCAGTGTAAAAAGGCTGATATGCCACTCGAAGGATGAACATTTTCATTTTGGACACTCCCATGACATTAAATCTAGCCAACTTTGCACACAATAAATCTTACAACCTAATAAGCAGATTGCCATCAAATTGAGCAATTGAGCACATTCAGGCTTTCCTTTCAGTTTTAATGACCCCGTGACCCCCACTTCTCTAGCTTTACCTTCAGAACCAGCTTTCCATTTTTAGCACCATTCCCAGTAAGACTCATACAAATAGCAAAATCAGTAATTATATCCACTTTTGTAATGTAGGGTGTAATGAACATTGCAGCCTCTACTGGTTGCTAGCAGGGCTCTAATAAGTATTGTTAAAAGTTAGCAATGCACTGCGTATGATGTGTTTTGTTATGCTGGCAGTGGGCTCATATCAAGAAGGTCTTCTTGGAGGTTGCAGAGCTGATAAAGATGATGCTGGAGAGTCACGCTTTTCAATGAACATGGGCAGTCTGCATCCTCTAACCAGATAAAAATATCTGACTCATGGACATGAATGAGTGTTGTTCTCTTGGGCATTAAAACTCATGAGCCTCTGGACAACTGGTAACTTAAGCACCATTTAATCTAAATGGATATTTTCAGTGGGCAAGTTTTTTTCATGTCAGTAGAGCAGTGTAAGGATTTCTTTTATGCTAAAAGTATCAAGAAAGCAACAGCTCTTATATTTCCAACTATGAGAGAGACTTTCCACGTTCACATAACTGACCTCATAGAATCAATTCTATGTTTAGGCGTAGGTTCCCTTTCATTTCTTAGAACCCTTATGATTCCCAAGGCTCTTACCTCGGGGGTTCTCCCTTTAAAAACAGCAATGACGCACTCGCAAAACAAAACCCTGTGACTCATACTTCATTGTTATTCTCACTTCTATAAAAACACCACACAATGACCCTGCAGCTGATATAGTGAAATAGCTCTTTGAGCCGAATGGTGAGGCAAAGTCAATGGTTACATAGTCAGAATGAAACACTGGGTCCAGATTGTTGCAACACATGTAAATACCTGTGCAAAACACATTCATGACAATAGTCAGCAACACTATTCATATCATTGTTTGTTGTTAACTCAATGTCCATCAGCTCTGCCATCTTTCTAGAATGTGAAAAGGGCTGTAATCACTATTACTATCATTAAACTATATCCAGCTATAAACTTCTAATAAGACTCCACTTTGAACACTTTTACCCTGAGCAGGTGTAAGTCATTCCTTTAACTATCCCTATTAACTGTTGCAAAAAAAAGAAGAAAGATGTGAATAAAAGATGTTCTGTCATCTTTTAACATTTAATTTAATTACACAAGCTGGAATGAATGAATGGACAACATGTGTATACCCACAGGGTGTGTTACTTGTGTAGATTATTCCAGTGTATGAAGCATTTATTGTAAGGACATAACGAAACACTGAAACAGATTATTGAAGAGTGAAATGAGAAATTGAAATTATATTTATGGTAAAGTCAGTGTTTATCTCTTGATGTCATTATTGGCTTTTGCTTTTCCCACATTGCTTTTGCTATTTCTTGAAGGGCCAAGCTTTGGGAGGGCCTCCCTGCCCAAGCTGAGCAATCAATTCATGCACACATGAATGCAGCTTTGGCGGGAGCTTTTTAGGCGGACAACAGGAATAAAATACTACAAAATAACACAACCAAAAATAACACCACACAAACGGCTTGGTTTGACAATCTTAACCAAACATTTTAATAGCTTTACTGACTCCAAATGACCATTAATGTAAACCAGTAACACATTTTTTAGCCTGAAAATTGCTAATGCTTATAAGCCTACCAGCCTTGCATGTTAACACAAATTCACAGTATTATCCGCAACACAAATGTCTTCAGTGTTTACAAGAGTGTATACTGTATATTGTCACCATAACAGTCCTCTTACTGTACCTATGCAAAACATTCCAATAGAAACACACTATAAATCATATGTGATGAAGCAAAACATATACTATATCAGCAAACATCACTTAATACATGCAGAACTGCCTGATAGAGTTCAATCAGAAGACACTCAGTACAAAATACACAGCTTCAGCTCGTACGCTGGAACATGCAAATGAAGCAATCTAGTAGTAATTGGTATACATTAATTCTTTCACTTCCTCTTCTCCGTCATAATCACATATCTTCTTTCCATCCTTTGTCTTCAACTCCTATTTCCCTTCCCTCTGCTTGTCTATCATACTGATACTGACATATGATTGTAGCAAACTTTATCTCTTGATGGGTTCATTTGAAGTCTCGTATGTCTATTCAGTAGTTGTAAGTAGTATCTCCACGATTCTGAATCCCCCTCATTTATTTCTTACGCCTGTCATCCAATTATTCTGTATCATTAAAGCTTCTGATCAGCTCTGAAATTACACATTGTACATGATGTTCCTTTTCAGTGAGTCACCCACATGAGTTGCACTTTCTGACCTTGAGTGGGCATGAAGACATACAAAGTACTGTAAATGCAGGCGTGCACTGGGTGACTTTTCCAGGACAGTGAGGTGGATGATCACCGATGACAGGTCATTACTGGATACCTTATGCTTGGCTTGGTTCTGTCATTGTTACAACAAAACACCGTGACATACATTGGGGTCGCATGTCTCAGACTGGGATGACAGCTGGCTGAGCAGATGAAACTGTACCCCCGTCTGGCTGTCAATTTGAAAACCATTTGTTTCTTAGAAGTTAGTGGTCGACGTGTGTTAAGAAATAGATAGGAGACGGAAAGCTGAAGAGAAGAAAAAGAAAGAATGAAGAGAGACGACAGCTTTGTCTTTCTTCTCTCTCTGCCTCTCTCTTTTAGATTTAAAGCTGCATTAATCAATATTTTCATTTAAACAATGGATCAAATGACTTGTGTGTAATGTGAAAGGTGGGCTCCTATCATGAAGGTTTTTTTGGAGGTTGCAGTGCTGATAAAGATGACGCTGCTGTCATTCAAAAATACCCTTCAGCTTTAACACTAGAAGTGCCAGAATTCCATAACTACTAGCCGTAAGCAGTCATTTTGACCGTTTAAATTCTGTACTCTAAATATCCAAATGAGAGATTAATGCATTTAATGCAGGGTGCAGCGGAGCACAGCAGGGACTCGAGACTGCTTGCGACATTTCTTTGACAGAGAGACGATAGTTGCTAAGCAACCATTTGATGCATCTCCAACTGCGAAAAATAACAGAATCGTGCGAAATTCTGTGCGGTCAATATGACCGCCTGTGGCTGAAATAGGTCAAAATTATCATACTTTCTTTGCCTTTTGTGTAATTTATATTAAAAAAAAACATTTGAAATGAAAATACAGACACATTTAGGAAAAGTCAGGTAACAGCAGCATTGTATTTTTTAATTCAACAAAGTTATTGCACATATAAATTTGAAAACGGTCTAAATGACCGTCATGGCTCTAGTGTTAAGGAGCATTTTAGCTTCTTTCAGCTTATTGTTTTGGTTTTCCAGCCCACAACTTTTGTTTTGGTTCACTGTCGCCGCTCTTGTTTCCAGATGCAGCAGGCAAATGTTTTCAGTGAAAATGCTCTGAGAAGTCCACTGTGCGCCCAAAACCAAATGGCAGACAAAGTTAGTGAGCTGGTGAACATTTACCGAAGAGCGAATATTAGACTTACATTTGTCAGACTTTGTCAAAATGAATGCGAATGTTGCTAATATGTCAATGTTGTCTTGTCACCTCTTCCCCTGCCTCCAAGCAGCCAATAATCCATTAGGCTACTATTGCTTTAATGTACATCTAAGTGTCCTGCTGTCCACCCAGCGCCATTCACCCTCCTCCTCTGCATCTGTCATGCTGATCCACAGCCTGATGCTTCTCTGCTCCAGAGCCTGGCTGGTTTCAAAAATTAAGTTCAAAGAGAATATATGATACCTAAACATTGATCTTCTTTTTAATGAAGTGTGCTGCAATTGTCACATTTTTACTTCTTTTTCTCTTCTACCTGTTCTTGTGTACTGTCAGTGATGAACAGGTCACCCCCTTGTGTCTGGCGCCAGGCTCCAGGTGAGCCCGCGAGAGGCGAAGTACTAGAACTTGGTCTGAAACAGTCTCCAGCTGTCGTGACATTTTTTTTCCGAATCCGCTCTGTGGAAAAAGATTAAGAAACTGGCAATTTCTCAATATAGTTAACAGTCATCTTGTTGCTGTTGTGCACTGTGAGCATGTTAGCATGCTGATGTTAGCGTTTAGTTCAAAGCACCACTGTGCTTAAGTACAGCCTCACAGAGCCTGCACGGCTTGTTTAAGAAGTCATGTAATCAGTGAGTGAACTGCATGGATTTAAAATTGTAGGTGGCTGTTGGAGCACAGGTTTCATCTTACTGTAGTTGGTGTGTCTCTAAATGAAGGTCGGTTTTGAAGACTCGCTGATGAGAATGTCTTCCATCTGTACCATATGTAGCACCAGCATTTTACTTAACTGAGTCTCAATTAAGGCCATGAGACATTCAAAATAATGCATATTTTCGGAAAATACTAGATATCTACAAAGGAAAAGAAATGAGTCAGGTTATGGTTTCTGTCTTTAATTCTCTCTCTCTCCGTCATCCATTTCTTCCCCCTATCGGCTGTCTCCTCCCCCCTCCTTCCCCTCTGCCTCCCTCCATGTTTTTCAGTCGTCTTTGAAATGAGGACAAATACTGTAGGGTGTGGGGATGCGCCATTGAGCTCCATAGAAAATGTATTAGCAGCTCTGATGATGGCCAGCCAAAACTGTGATTGCTTAAGCACTTTCTTTCATGGTGAGATGTCAGATGGATGTGTCATGCTTGATGAAAATAATTTGTACTCAGTTTCCTGTCCCTCTCTGTTCCTGTTATCAGCTGTGTGTGTGTGTGTGTGTGTGTGTGTGTGTGTGTGTGTGTGTGTGTTCATGTTCATTCAGCATCACTTCCACGGTTGAAATATCTGAACCAAAGAGAGAGACAACCGCTCATTTCCAAATGTGCAGAGGGCAGCTCTCCTCCACTTCCCTCGAATGAACAGTGAACACTCGACAAGTGATTATGATCTCTAACACAGACACACGCAAACACAGGCACTCAGAGATGAATATAGCTGTGTGTCCTCCTCTGCAAGTGTAAAGAGAGGCAAATCATGAATGAATGAACACATGAGTTATATGAACTTTCATTAGCTTCTGCAAAAAGCAGACTGAAGTCAGATTAATGAACTGTATTCATGGTCCTGTAGCCATTCTGTGTTGGCTGCCACCAGCTAAGCTTGTCTGCATTATAATGGGAGTGTGGCATTACAATGTATTGCCTCTCATATCGGATAATTAGTGTTTTTAATCCAGTAAAGGGATTCAATTAATGTGCACTTTGCATTGTGTGAGTCTTTCAGTTTTACCTCCACTGCATCATTTTCCTGCGTGAGTGCTGTTGTGGCTTCTCCATTACTGATCATTAACTGAATGCATCTTATTGTGTTCAGCTTCTTCACAGTGAGCTAGAGCAATGCTCTCAAGCCACTCAAGTCACTTAATCTCTGTGTCCTAATGGATTTGTTGGTGTAAACTGACAATAAAAATGAAATCATTACAGTTAAGGCCAGTCACACTAGGAAGTGGCACAGCAAAGTTAATCTGTGTGAAATGCAGTGCTAGATGCTTGGTGATGTAGTGATACTCGCAGGACTAGATGGCGAACTAACTGCTAACACGCTAGCCAGCCGGGAACATTCTAGCCCCAGTCAGTCACAATCGTGGTTAGAAAAGCTAGCTATAGTTAGCTAACCCAGTTAGCAAGCTTGTGAAATGTTGCATTTAGTCATACTCGCACATTAAAATTTTATTCCGCATTCTTTCAAACTCAGCTCAGTTTATTTTAGCTTATCTCAGCCTAGGCTCATGTTGTTAATTTGAGCCTATTTTGCTGAAAAGTCATTCAAAAAGAGATGTTTATAGAGCTGACAGACATCTAGGCTAAAAATGTGATTATGAATTGAAAAAACTAGAAAAACTAGAAATGTAATAGAAATATGTACAAAATGTAGTTGAAGGATGTCCTTGTTTGTTAACTTTTTTTGTATTTCTGCTGCTTCACTGCCTCATAGTCTGCTATTAGAGCCATGAGTCATCGGCTGGAGACAGAGGGACACACACACTTCAATCCTCTTGATAAGAATATGCAAAAATAGCATCTTTCGCCTTACTTATGTTGTGTGTCGCAATGCAGAGAAGCGTAAGTATGGCATATGTAACCCTCACTGGATTTCTGTTTTTAACAAGTCGGAAACCACTGTAGATGACTGTTGAAGTGACTAGGAAAACCCAGAGTTGTAGATTTAACATTTTAATAAGGGAAAAAAAAAATAAGGACTTAAAACTTAGACTTGACAGCTGTGAAACTTGACCTGACTCGTTTTTTTTAATTATTATCTTTATTTAAAATACACAGCTGAGAATTTTTTTTATATATATATATATATATATATATATATATATATATATATATATATAGTGTTATGCGCTCCACCCTTCTTGTGTTCTTCTCCCTTCTTCCCTCTCTCTCTTTCTCAGGTGCTCCTGATCAAGGAATTAAGCAGTGGCCGGCACATATTTAAGGGAGGCTGGGGGAGGAGCTCTCTCTCTCTCAGACGAAGCAGCCTTCTGACCGATCAGTGTTCAGTTCCTTATCCTGTGTTTCTTTCTTTTGAGGATGGAGGTCTGGTAGTCCAGTTTTCGCGGCTTTGGTTGGTAGGTTAGTTATGCGCTGTTTTTGGTAGGTCGGGGGGGCAAGTTCTGGGTCTGACGGCTTGCTATGTGGCTGACCCAGACTTCCCCCATGCTTTTGTTTTGTTTTGCCAGGCCTCCAGACTCCCATAGTTTTGGTTAATGTGCAGTATTATTTGGTTTATCAATAAAATCCTTTTTTAGAAAACTAATCCTCGGGAGTGGCGTCCTCTGTATATGTTGCTGGCCACAGGGTTGATCAAATGTTTGTGTTCTGGTGGTGGCCGTAACAACAAGTAATAGACATCCATTCTTTCCTCACTTTATTCACTTTTGTACAAAACCAGAGGAAATGCATAAATGAGTCGTGAGCCACACTTCACACACCGATCAGCGGAATCTGGATAAAACTTGTGAATTTGATCTGTATTGTAGTATATTCTTGTCATCAAAATGTATTGTATTAACCGTAGACTTTCATTTGTGGTAATACTGTTAGTGAGATAAAAGCACAAGGTATATGATATATTTCTCCATAGAGGACAATCCCATACATAAATCTGATATGACAAATAATGTAAACTACATACAGTATATAGTGTATATGTCTATGTATGTCTCACACATATATGCTTATAGATGTACATATAAGTCACCATATATACTCATATCATGTACCTCATCAGACGGCATCCAGAAGACGTTAAAACTTGTTTTAAAAAAGTCTGTCTCTGAATTATTGTTTCTTCCGGAGCTGATGATGGAAGTAGCTAACGAGTGAGCCATCTCGGTTCCTTTTCAGCTCTGTTGAGAGTTGCACATGCGCAGTACCGATCGGGCAGGATGTACGGATCGGGTAGCGACAGAATTGTGACGAATGTCGATCTAGAGTGACGTAAAAGTCGCATGGATTCCGATATGACTGTTCAGACTGAGGTCGCATGGCAAAACAAATCAGACCTGTATCTGATTTACACATATGAAAATGGCCCAAATCAGAACTGAAAAGATCAGATTCCACGTGATTTGTGCTGTTGCCTGCAGTCTGAATGTAGCCTTGTTAGAAATGATGATGTGATGTCTCTCTTTATGGACTAATCTGAGGCAGATAAAAACAAAGCTCTAATAAGCAGGATAGTTTGTCACACCTTGTGTTCTGCAATGCACATTTCAGCTCTGGGGGTTTACACATGGGTTGCACTTATTAATGGTGGTAATGTCTTCTAGTTTGAACATAATAATTGATAAAGAGGAGTATCAATGGTTTTGTGGCATTTCTGCTTGATTGACAGGTATTTTCGACTATCACACTAATCTGTGGTGGTTGCAGATTTCATATTTCCCAAATATAGGTTTTCTAGTAATTATTTAACCCAACCTTCAAAGCTTCTCTTCACTGACACCATGTGCTGTGATCTCATGGACAAATAGGATATTAAAAATTGAAAATTGTTACATAGGGTGCATACTAATATCTATATTTTATAGATGTTAAATGATGAACATTAGATTTTTTTCCATAGTAGATCTAAATGTTCTGCAGGGCAGGGCACAATCTGCAACATACAACATGAACAATGAGCCGACGAGGACCAACTGAAAAGGACAGGTACAAATAGGGAAGGGACTGACGAGGGGATCAGAAACAGGTGAGCACAAACACAGGTGACAAATAGGGAAGGGACTGACGAGGGGATCAGAAACAGGTGAGCACAAACACAGGTGAAAACACTGAGGGCTGAGACGGCGGGAACACAGGACAGAACTTCAAAATAAAAGCACCCAGGGGCTGAACCGTGACAAATTCCTTCTGATCATAAAAGCAGCTCCTGCTATTAACAGCAAGATCATTAAATCAATGTGACATGATCAAACCTCCATTAATGTCTGTTTTTGGAGAAGCTGTGGGGGATAGAGGTGAAATTAATGCCTGAGATGTAGAATACAAAGTGGGCTCCAAAGGCACCAAATCACTGAACAGAGGAAGAGATTCAGGAGAAAAGAGGAGAAAAATGCTTTTGATGTGCGCTAAATGCATTAACGTTCTTCCATTTCTACCAGGAGGTAATTGGAGTGGTTTAACTTTCAGCTGAGGGTTTTATGGTAATTGATTTTTTTTCTAAATGGGTTAGTGCCTCACACTAATAAAAGGCTTAATCCTTAATCCAAATGCAAACAAAACACATTCAACTTGAAAATGTGCATAAACAGAAGATGAAAATGTATTTTAAGATATGATGGTTTGAGAAACATGGTAAAATATTTCAGTGTCTGAAGGCATGACACCGGAGGGGATTTTATCAAAAACATTAACTAATCTTCTATCCATCTTCTCTCTCTCAAACACACACAGACGTAAACCTTCACACATGCAAGGACCGTTGCACCTCTCATATTTTTACTGCATTCTTGATGCACACGTGCTGTTCCTGAAAATTCAAAACTCTTTGCGCCTTTTTGTTACGATCAACAAGGTGGACCCAAACGCAGGACACAGATCCTGGAATGAAGTTGGTTAGAAAAGGTTTAATGCTGGGTTTACAGGAATGTACATACATACGTACACCCATCAATATGTAGTGATGTATTTGTAATGGAGATGCCTTAAGGACCCTGGGGTGTGAGGGAAAATTATATAGGGACACTAAAGGGTAGCTAGCTCTCTCTCTACTACCAGTGTGCAGAACAAGGAAGTGCAGTGGGGTGTAGACACAGTGAGAGTGGACAACAAGCATTTGTTTGCGAGCCCAGAATACAGCAGTTGAGGGAAGTTTGGTCGCCGTACAGGCAGGCACGCTGTAATTACGCCTCCAGTCATCTGCTTGTAGACGCAAGGTGCAATCTTTGAGTGGGGATTATGATTTATTGGTCGTCACGACATTAAGCACGCCGCTCATCTGGGTGTAATCTAAATGAGTTAAAGGATTGTCTTCAAGTGCAATATTGACTGTCACTGTTTATTTCCCATATTGAGGGTTTAGTTAGCGTATCGGGCCTTTTGTGTTGAATTAGTTTGTTTTGTTCTTGTTTTCTTTGGATTTTTTTTTCTTTACTTGAATTGGGCATGTTGCAATATTGTTGGCGGGCATTGTGCCATCCTTAAGCTGTAGCTTAATCATTGGGGAGTTAGGCTCCATATACATTTAGAGACTTCCTCTTGCCTGCTCATAATATAATGTTGGTTGTTGGTCGTGGTGTAACATTTACTTGAAAAACTGGGGAAGAAAACCTTAACAGATTTCTGTCAAAAATAAGAAGAATCCAATCAAAGTTGTTGTACTGATACCTGTTTAGTTTGCATTATTGTCCCTAGTGGACATGTTAGGTTGTGCTTATTTTTCTTAAGTTTCATTTCCTGTCCATTTTGTTTTCAGTTGAACAAAGAGCAACCTACAGTGAGCATGCTAAACAGTTCTCTATGCTAAGCGAAAAACTACAATTCATACGCTAAGATTTACCTGAGTTACTTAGCATGCTTGATACTTATGCTAGATTAAAATACTTGCCTGCCATGTTACCTGTGAAGAGAAAGGGTTCAAATTCATGGGAATTTAAGAAGTAGTTTATTTCATGTTTATAACATTAAGTTAATGAATGTTTCATACATTGAACTATTTACATTGTCATTTTTATTTCATATGCATAGACGCACTATGTGTGCAGTATATTGATACATGCTTTATATTGTATTTTTCAGGTTTACAGAAATGACCTTCAGTAAAGCCACATTTTTTTTCCAGAACACGGTTTTATTGGAGTTTTTGTTTGCTATCTGTCTAGCCAAGTAAAATACAATCATTTATGGACAATATACAAAGACATCAAAATAACTGATCAAAGCAAATACTCTGACATCATATTTCTTAAAGAAGCATTTGCCATCAGCAGATATAAACCTTTTCTGAACAGTTTTCTTAAAGCTTTGAAAGAACCTGACCTGATGTCAAGAGCATTGGATGATCTGTATTAATGTTCTATTTCCCAACAATTTAGGCCTGTGACATCATCAGGCCCACTGATGCAGCTGAGCAATCAGCTAGCAGACCTGGTACTCCTGATGATAGTTTTAAAGTAAAACCAAAAGCTTTTAACAGCAAATATGCCTCTGTCTTTTCGGGCATTACAATCAGTCACAATTTGATAACTCAACTGAAGTCCAAGAATTGACCAAAAAAACAAACAAGAATTGAAACAGATGAAAGTGAAGGGGCTGCTGCAGTGGTAAAACAGGACAGCAGGACACAATCATGTGACCTTTCTGAGGGCTAAACTGCACCCATAACCACACAAACACACACACACACACACACAATCCCATGCACACTAAAATATAACCTGCCGCTAATCTTGCTATCACCCTTGATTCGAATTTATCATCTGAGCAGCTATGTTTAGCTTCTGGAGCAGCCACAGCTCCCTGTGTTCTGATAACACTGCTGAGATATTCACAGGCCTCTAATTTGGCCTTATCATATTTAGCTCAAGGCCGTGTGACACACGGACTCTCTAAACAAGAACACAGCCGACACAAAAAGCCTTGAGAGCATCATTTAAAATGCAGCAGATGGTGTATAGTGATGGCACAGCAGCTGAGCTGAAGGTGTAAGACGGTTCAGTGCAGAACGGATTTACTGAAGAGTGCACTGCAACTGATTCCCCCCCCACTACTGTCCTTCACTGATAACTCTCAACTCGTGGTCTACCTCTGTGACACATTGTCAAGCCAAGCATAAAAACGTTTTAGGAACATTTTGCCTTTATTTTTTATTGACGTCAAGATTTATTAATTTAAAGAGGAAAAAATATGCCTTCCGGGGGTAGGGTGTGTCACAAAAAATTCACTTCCAGGTACTCAAGTGGAAGTTTAAAAATAAAAAGCCTTTACTGTAACAATGATGGGCCTAGTACCACACAGACAAGACACCCTGAGAAAGGCAAGTGTGTCGATATGCTTTGGTGTATTTTCATAATTTACAAGCCCAGTGCCTGGAATTGAACCTTTTCTGTCAAATCCTACCCTCAATTTAGGGCATTTCTCTTCCTTTTTCCTGTTAAAAGGGAGTTTTTCCTTGCCACTGTCGCCTAGTGCTGCTCTCTTTAAACATAAGGAGTCGGTCTACACCTGCTCTATATGAAAAAGTTCCCTGAGATAACTTTGTTATGATATAGCGCTATATAAATAAAACTGAATTGAACTGCAAACAAATACCTGCATCATAGGTGTCTGGTTTAATAATTAATTAAATCAAATTAATTAATCTACACCAGCCAGACAATCAGAGTTGAGAATTCTCACTGGTCATGATTTAATAGATGTATAAGTGTTTTATTAATCAAAAACAGTAAGTTGTCTGTAATAATGATTTGAATTTTACTACCATAACAGCCGTGATGAAAACTATGTATGTATGTGTGTGTGTGTGTGTGTGTGTGTGTGTGTGTATGTGTGTGTGTGAGTGAAAGCCGTACTGATGTTATTAATATTTACACGCTGGAACCATGTGGATCTGGTTTAAAGCTAATCTAAAGGTCTTCCTCCAACACCGGAGATACACACTGGGAGCAAAATGGAGATCCCACTGAGACACACACGTACACACTCACACAGATTTCATAATCCCAGTGGACGTGATGTGACAACAGTTAAATGGGTGTCATGGGGAGTTATTGGAACAGTAACCTTTCCTTCTGTAATTTATCCAGCTCAAAACCTCTTACTTCAGCCATTATAATGTGCTTTTTAAAACACATGTAAACAATCCTCAGCAGCAGTATGTGAACATATGCTTCAGTACAACAACTACCACGGCACACACGTCAGAACTGGCGAAAATAGCAAAGTTCTGCAGTGATTGGGCTGGGGCCTGGCCAGGGGGCTCCACAGCGCCCCAAATGCATGCAGGGTTTATTGGATTCATTTCAAATTTGGTTGGTATAACCCTCAGACTAATGTGACACTAAATTGTGAAGGAACATGCAATATCTCGAACGATGATGTCATAGGTCACGAGACAACACTGCATTTTAGACAATTTACATGTATGGAACTTTTTGAACTCCTCCAAGAGGATTCAAAAGATTCACTTCAAGTTTGGTTGGCTTAACCTTAAGACGTGTGATGCTAAATTGCGAAGCTTTTGAGTTTCTGTGGAAGGCTGTTTCGCTTAGGCTTATTAAATCCTTGTGTTTGACTACAGATCATTTGCCAAGAAAACAAGCATATTGACTTTTTCAGGTTTGAGTAGACTGTGGTGGGGTGCGACAGCTCCCCCCACACACCCCTGACACTCGGCCAGTGAACGTACACATTCAACATGCGTGTCAGCTGAGTGCAGAGTTTGATAGCTTGCATCAAAGGGAGGCTTGCTTCCTAACTGTGCCAAATGCTGTCAATGGGCATTTGTTGCATATCATACTGTTACGTTGCGCCGTGGATCCGCCCCGCCTGCCCCGTAATGTTCCCCACCACCTGTATTCTCCCTCTGTCTCTCGCTCCTTCTCTCTCTCTCCCCCTGTCTCTTGGTTTCCCCAGACACACCTGGCTCCACTTTGGACGGAGAGGCATGGCCATCATCATCACCACCTGCCGTGCTCATCAGCCACCACACCTGCGACCCATCTACTCATCTACCCACAGTATATCTACTCCGGCTGGTCATCCACTCTTCGCCAGATCATTGCTTCCAATCTCCTGGTAGCAAGTTACGGTCTCAGAAAAACTTTGATTGTGTCTTCGACTCTGCGTTCTCAAGCCTAATCCTGTGTCTTGTTTCTTCCCCAGGTCCACCCCCTCATCTGCACTGCCTGCCTTCCGGAAAACCCAGCCTGTCTTCTCCGTCCTCACCGATCCCTGGCTTTCCCCCCCTATCTCTCTCCCGTGTGCCTAATAAACCGGTTTTTGTCTTCCTGGTATTCAGTCTACGTGTGTGTCTAAACCATGGATCCCTCATCTGCCTTGCAACAATCAATGGGCAGCCATTGATCATTTGGTGAGCTACAAGGTACTAAGAGTTTCTAGTCCAAATAGAACTGAGACAGCAGCATTTCCACATTATGTTTACATCTGTGGTGCACAACCTTCCCCTGTCTCTTCAACAACCTCTCACCCTTTGCATGAAATCATAACCCTGTTGCTTTCTTCTCATCCCCACTCACAGTGCAAATAGGATGTCTATTGTTCCATTGGATGAAGAAAAACAGGTCAATTTTTATCATGTAAATCTATTTACATCATGAAATGATCATATAGGCCATGAGCTTTTACATTAACATTATAAATAGTGAATTAAACTATTAAAGTGGTTTTCCATTGCCACTTCACTTTGAAGACTTCTAGCTGGAAAACAAATAAATTGAGCACTGATGCACACATCACTTAAAATTAATGGCCTTTCATTTTTCTACAAAGCCTTATGCCATCAGCATAGTTTGAAAGATGTTACAATCACATAAAAAATCTACACATATTATGTAAAATAAGAATCAGCACCCACTACTTTGTGTAAAGTGAATGACATAATCTAGAAAATACTAAAAAAGCATTGCAAGCTTTTTTTAATATCTTGCATGGTAATACATTTTTCTTTTTTCTGGATAGTGAAATGGAAACTAACTTGTTAAAGAAAAAACGTTGGCAACAATTATTACAAATAGTTGATTCAAGTATTAATCTCTGACAGATAGGACAGAGATGAACCTCAGGGGGGTCACAAATGAGGATGTTGAGCATTTTCTTCCTTAAAAGGGTATTGACATGCCATAGCATTTCATTGTAAGTTCCCTTTTAGACAACATTTTAGCGCAAAATGTGTTATATGAGTTCACAAACAAAGAAAAGACACATGGAGGATAAAACAAGCAGCAAATGTCTTGACAAAGTAGGCACCTCAGCCAACTGAACCACCAGGACAGTTGAATAAAAATGCTCATCACTATCAGGTGCTGTTAATGCGGAAACAAACTATAAACATGACCTAATTATCATGTGTATTAGCACAGTATAGCACTGCTGCTCACTGTGATGCTCACCATGCTTGGTGCAAGCGCCTAGCAAATTCACAATGTTGAGGTGAGGACCCAGGTGACTCATGATCTTCAACTCTGACATCAGAGCCTGAGTCTCACTCCTCCTGGCTGTAGCTGGATGGAGACAGAGAGACAGAGAGAGGGGTAGGTGTGAGAACAGGAGAAAAAAAAACATTGAGATCAGGACACACTGCGTCCTTGCCAAACTGCTCAATGACCCGTTGGCTGAAACTCGAACCAGGCTGGCAACCAAACTAAAGCTCAGCAGGCTGCTGCTCTCTCTGTGCACGCAGGAATACGGCTCTGGTGTCACTGTATTTGACAGCTATACGCAGGGGACTCTACTGTGGTCCGCACATGGCTTTCTACTGTGTTTTTACATTGTATGTCTTACATTTCAGCATTTTCACGGCCACTTTTGTGCTGGACTGGGAATGAGTGAGACCATACGCGGTTGCCTCGACCACCCTGCCAAAGGCTCCTGATCCAAGAGTGCGACCTGAAACACAAAGAAAGGCTCAGTAGGACAGAGTGTGAATGGAGCACATGGTAGACCTGAAAAGGAAGGGAGAGCCTCTCCGTTCATTCAAATATTAATGTAAACAAATTTCTCTGGTATTTTTTTCCCAGGACAGTGATATTATAAACTGGCCTGAGCAGGTTATAACAGATGGCCTGAGTGAGCTTGGGAAGCTTCCTATGTGTAAGGAGCAGCTGACTACCAACAACACGTCATGAAAAACAAAAGAGCTTTAAAAATGAGGTGGGAATACGGCCAAGAAAACAAGTTTAACAAACCTCACTTAGTATTCTAGACTGAAGTACGCCCAGATGACCCAAACCACCCACAGCACTAAAGTCACCTGGTGATAGCTACATACTCATTTGTTTGCTCTTGTCTGAGCAACAAGCAGACTACTGACTAAAAGGCTGTTTAGTCTTAGATTAACTAGTGATATGGACACAGTTTTAGGTGCAGCTATCAAAGAGGAAAGGCCGAAACACATTTTTATTTTCTTTTAGAACCACTACACTGAAGGACCCCGAGAGGTTATAAAGCAATGAATAAACTGATCAACAATAAAAAGAGGGAGCAATTAAAAACAATAAAGGAATAATTCAATCAATCATAAATGTGTAATGACAAAAAAAAACAATGATGAAATGAAGTTAAAATGCAATCCCAATTTCAATTTTACATTTATTTGTAGCTTTTTATGTATTTTTAAGTATTTAATTAAGTATTATTAATCTATGTTTACCTGCATATTCATTTCATTTTAAGTACATATATTTTTAATAGACTTCTTCTTTTTGTTGTCTAATTCAATGTCAAATGATGAATTGTTTTATAATAATTTCCAAGGCCTCACTAAGTACTTTCTGTAATTTTGTTCAGTATTTGAAATGTACATGTTTACACAAATACATTTGTATTCATATCTATCTAAATGTTAGATGCATCTAGAGGCAGCAAGTCAGGCACGTTCATTTTCACACATGAAGTGTCTCAATGGGCTTCACAGGCCCATCCGTTTTCTCTCCATAGCATCATGTGTCCCTGTTTGCCTGAGGACTCACCCAGCACCAGGCTGTCTCGCGGCATTTCCCAGGCCAGGTTGTAAGGCAGGTGGATGGGGTCCACATAGATGTACTCATGACCATCCTGGCTCACAGACTCGATCACCTTCCATCTGATCTCATAGCGAGGTTTCTGAAAATACAGAGAAAAAACACACGTGAGAACTGAAACCCCAAAACAAAAGGCTTCTTTTGTACATTTGAATTCACTATACTTCAAAAAAACTGCTAATGGTGGAGTTTGTTTCTTTGTTTCTCACCTTCCTCCATACAGCGATGAGGATGATGATAGACATGATGATGATGGCCACTAAAGCCAGAACAGCAGCCAATACTGCCACCTGGGAGAACAGTGCTGCAACAGGCAAAAGGACACAGAGCATTAGCCAGGATGAAGATAAGGCTGTAAATTCAAACAGAGAACATTTAACCAAGTTGGACATAAAACTGCACTTTATAAACATGCTGGCGATGATTTTGTAAAGAAAGTTGCAGTTATATGTATAGCTTAAGTACAAATACACATATTTTGACTTGTCTTACTGTTTGGTGAAACCTTGTAGTGCGTCTCTAGAATATAAACTTGTCAGACTTAAATCTTGTTTTTAACCAGACCACCATGTGTTTGCTTAGTTTAACCCAAATGTGATAGAATTTTATCTTTAATTATCGTGTTTTCATTATTTAACAGTAAAGTGGTATACTGTACATTTACACAGTGAAAAGAGTAAACACACATACAATATAATGTTCTACAAATTTCACTTCCCTCTGGACATGTCCTGCAAGTGCCACTGAAATATAAAAAACACTAAAACGGGATCCTTCACATGACACTTACTGCTGGACACCAGTTTGACGTCTCTCCTGTCGACGAGTCCTGCTTGGTTGCTGGTCTCACAGCGAACTGTGACCTGCTGGGGCTTATGGAAGGTCACCTGGCTCCGCACCTGGCTGGTTTTACGAGTCTCAGTGTAGCTGACGTTGGTCTGGATGCTCAGCACCTCTGGCTCTGGTATCAGCGGATGCCACACCGCTGTCTGGTTGCTGCACCTGCAGCGGGACAGATCGGCAGGTGGAATCACTTCAGTTGCAGCAGTCAAAAGGAGTCAAAGCAGATGCATGGAATTTGAAAGTAAAATGAATTTCTGTGTCTGGTCAGCACCCTAGTGTCCACTGTGTGACAGTTCAGTGATGAATGGGTGGTGGTGTGACTTACTTGAGCATGCTGTCACAGCTATACCACTGTATGGTCGGGGTTGGGACCCCCTCAGCTACACAGGTCACCAAGTGTGTCTTCCCTGGGAGGTGATGGTCAGTCAGGTCTTTAATCTGAGAGGGAACTACGCACAGGGGGGGCAGCAGTCATTAATCATCACTGACATGGAAACAAACAAAGTCTGCCCTTGATTTTTCTTATGCAAAAACATTACTTTCAAATTGTCTGTGCTTCGAGACCAGGACTGCAGTGTGAACTAAAAATGCACAAGAACACTTTGTACACTGTGATATTTTTAAGTTTCTTAAAACAGCCTCTCACCTTGGACCTCCAGGTCAAAGGTCACTTCCTTTGTGTCATCTCCATTTGTGACAAGGACGGTGTAGAGGCCCTTCTGCTCCGTCCTCACCCTCACCAAGGTGAGAATAGTGACATACCTGAGGTAGAAGAAATATGGACAAAAGGTGAGGACATTTTAAAATATATATATTTTCCCTTTCCTCCAATATGTATGAGCTGCCAAATATTTGTCACAAAGAGGAGAGAGATTTGAGTAATGATCATATGATCAAAGACGATTGGGGAGGAGGCCAAAGCCAAAGGTTGGATTAGATCTGCGTTTAGGGACAATACCTCACGAAAGAATATGGGCTGTTTTAAAAGGAAATGATTGGTTGCCCTTAAAGGTCTGGTCACCTTTTCTAGATTACTCACCTGCAGACTGAAAACCTTACATTTAAAGTGCTCTTTAAGTGGAAGACCCTTCTCCTGACCTCAGCTAAAAACACTCCATAATAAATAATATGGTCTGCTGATGACTGGTTATGCTGAATTAATTTGTTGATTATCTCTTTATCTTTGTAACTTTTTCTACTAATTTTGTCCTTTTTGATTCAGTTATGTAATCATATATTTTCTTGTTTGATTGTTTTGTTGATATGATGTGCTGACTGACTGTTAGGTTGCATGGGAGAGGGGGGACAATGTGGTTGGTATGTGCTGTTCTATGTGTTGTAAATTTGTGTCTGAATTCAGTTAAGTTTACTATAAAAATATAGTCATGTCTGGTATTTTTCTTTCTTTTTTATTTGTGTCAAAGGGCTTGGTGGTCTTTTTTTGGTGGGCTTGTTTCTCCATCTGTGAATCAAGTACGCGGATGATATTTCTCTTTGTCTTTTTGATTTTTAATGCGTGTTGGCAAAAATGTGAAAACATGCTCATTCAATTAAAACATTGTTTGGCTTTTCTTTTCTGAAAGACACTTTGTGTTTGAGTTGTGACAGGTATGTTTATGGTTCCTGTGTGATGAATGATGGAGTCCTGCCCTCTGGAGAGTATTGTGTTTCTCTCTGCGGAGACCTTATCTGGTGGTGACTGACAAGAGCTGGACGCTTCCGAAGGCTGTCACCCTAAAAGAGGTCCAGTGCTAATTGTTTATATGTATCAAAAGCCTTTTTAAGGTCAAAGGACAGCTGAAGAGTCTAGTTGGATGTCTCACCTGATTTCATGCTCTTGTCTGGTTATGATGGTTTTGTCCCCCTTGATGGTGGCGCCGTCTTTGCTCCAGCGGACCTGAGCAGGAGGGTAGGCTTCAATCTCCACTCTCAGCTCCACGTTCTCTTGCAGTTTGGCTGAAATGTTTTGCTGCTGAGCAGGTTTCACAACCACAAAGCCTTGCTCTGAGGAAAGAAAATAATATCATCAGCAACATAATGTACATGTCATACACTTGATGTTCTGCACAAAATGTATCTCATTCAAACTGGAATAAAAAAACATAAATTATAATATAGTCATACACTAATTATTGCTTGGTGTCTTGATGCAAGTCTTAAACTTGCAATAACTGTTTGGGGTTTTTTGCCACTTGGGGGAAGCGGAAACAATCTGTGAACACAACACTGACATATCATCACCTTTTAAGTTGATATGGCAAACTTGTTAGCAGACCGCTGCCTAATTACACATCCAGCTAACACAGAGCAACATTAGCATTCATTTGGAGTTGTGATTCTGGGAACCTGATGAATGTAAGTCCATTATTCACTCTCTTTTAGCTCTGTTTTGGTCTCCACCAACTCCTGAGCAAAATATTTGGCTCTTTAACGGCTAAATTCTCCACTATGTTCATCAGCTAGTTGCTAACTTTGTCTGTCTGCTGTTTGGTGCTGGGCAGGCAGTGAACAGTGGGGTTTTTAGAGCTTTTTCGCTCAAAACAGCTGCAGGCAAAAACAATGTTGATGAGAGCTGTGAGAGTGAACCAAAACAATAAAGTTGCTGCCGGAAAAACAAAAACAATGAGCTAAGAGACGCTATAAAGCTCCATATGTCATGGTTCTGTAGGTCTTTGTCAGTTTTCTGTGGTTTGTCTTTTCCTGTTTTATTTTGTAGTATGTTTGTTGGTTTCCTGTGTGTCCCTGCTCGTGTGTGATTATCTGTGATTGTCTTCACCTGTCTCTCTGTGCTCACCTGGTCCTAGTTTCCTCGTTAGTCTCTCTGTATTTATACTGGTCTGATTTCTTGTGTCTTTGTCGGTTCATTGTCTTATGTCAGTGTTTCCTTGAGTGTTTCATGTTCTGCAGCTGGACTGTAAATCGAGTAAGTTTTCATTAAATACTTCGAATCTACTCTGACCCTCCGTGGTCTGCTTTTTGGGTCCTTCTCCTGTTGCCTCTACGCTAGCCCTGACACATATACCTGAGAAGATTTGCAGTCTGGCGATAATTTTCGATCTTTCATATGTGATCCAATGTTAATATAAAAAATAGTGATTATATTATAGTTATATAATTGATTATATTGATTTAATATTCAAGTTACTTCACTGGAGGGCAGGCATGAGACAGTGTACTGTACTGCTGCTGTTCGTTGCTGAACTTCTGTGGTCAGACAGTATCTGTCCCGAAAGCACTACTAAACTGTCTCCATGGAGCATAGCAGTTCAAGTTATTCAAGGATTTCATAAACACAACACACCTCACTGCAGATGGAATAAGCATTCACAGACCCAAATGCATTCCGTGACTGTCAAGAGGGAACAAGGAAGAAAAATTCAGTATGATGAATCCTGCTTTTATTGGCTCTCAAGTTGCTGCTTGCAAGATCATATATTTACTTAGATGCTGGACTTACTGTATGTTAATAGCTCCCAAAAGTCTAAATATAGAGTGGCTCTACCCCCTGGTTTGAAGTTCTGTTTTTCAAGGTATCACTCAGGGCATCCACACCATGACAATGGTTTATTTCACACATTTAACAGAAATAAATAGTCATCTTCATTTCCTTTAAAAGAATCGCCTCTCTCCCCTTGACTTGCAAAGGTTTACATAATAAGCAGTCTTCTCTCTGTCAGAGAAACACAATAATAATCTGTCCAGCATCTGTTTGTTTTAGTTTTGTGTGGGTTACCCTAACCGAGCACAGTGATGTTGATGCTGGCAGAGGCCTTCTGGTCCTGGACACCCTCGTGGACATGGCAGACGTAGTTTCCGCTGTGGGCCACCATGGCATGAGGGAAGATCAGGCAGGAGCGCATGTTCATGGTGGACAGTACGTCTGTCAGGGGCTCGACCTCAACAACCTTGAAGAGAGCGGGAAATGACGAGGATGTGATATTTTATCATCATGTTGAGTATGATAAAAATGTGAGCGATCCAACATCTGCATAAAGAGGCTTCATGAATAAGGTGTTTTTTTCTTCAGGAAATTTATATTCCCCTAGATATCACACGTTGGTGAGTGCTGGCAAATGTTGTCTGATCTGTAGCATAGATCACATGACAGAAACACCCATGAAAATTAGCTGCCTCCTTAAGGAACATTATTTTGAGTAAAAATGTCAGAAAGTCCAACAAAGTCCTTCTCTGTGGAGATAGACTATCTTCATAATAATCCAGAAATGAACCCAAGAAGAACCGATTATTACAATACACACAACACCACATGTTATCAGTAGAATTTCATAGGGGAATAAAAATTGAGGTGTGTCTCTACATCTTGATGCAGTCTTGGGCTCGGTCATGCGGCCTGAGAGCGATCACGAAGGGAAAGCTGAACAAAAGCGCTTGTTCTGCTCTACTCCTACTCACCTCTCTGTTGGGGATATCCCAGGAAAAATACACTAGCTCCACTCCGTGCACTGTGCAGTTTACTGTCAGCGGTTCACCCTGCTTCAGGACGGTCTTTGACGCATTGATGTAGGCGTCGATGGCCTCTGGGACTGAGACGGGAAGGGAGAGTGCGGGGGAGAGGAGGAAGAGGTGGTGATGATTTATCAAAACAATATGTAGAAAAGTCTCCTTCACTAGTAATTAATCACTGAAATGTTCAGAAATAAACCCTGACTCATCAGTATTAGTCAGAGCTGAACTTGGCAGCAGATTCCTGTAGTTCCATATCAGCCAACAAAAACTTAACAGATCCACAAAAGTATAGGTGTTCTCCAGCCTATACGATTGCACTCTGAGACCAAAAGTCCAGTATTTACCTCATTATCTCCTCACTAACAAAACTCTGGCTCTGTCTGCATCCCCAGTGGCAAATCCTCCACCACAGAGTTGCAAGGTGACCAAAGCATATGTGATGATATGGGAACGAATTATGCTTTTGGACCCACAGTGCAATGCTTTGGCTTCAAAACTTGTAGATTATGCTATATAAGCCGTTTGAAGAAATGTGATGGACATTTTATGGGTATTTTATGGCACTTTAAAAAGACAGACTCATTAACTTTAATAGTTTGGGTGTAGGCTGAGATTGAATTAAAGGGCCCAACTCTGTGTGTGCTTGTGGGTTCTCAAGAGTTTCAGAACACGTGGGGGTGAGTCGATAATGGCCACATTTTTATTTTGGGAAGAGCTGTTTTTTCTAACTAAACTCTTTAACCTGAATACCTACCGGCAATGCTGAAGACGTAGAAGGCCTGAGACTCTTTCACCTCCCCGTCCAGCTCTCCACGACACGTATAGGTCCTGTCCTCCAACGGTGCCTTGTAGCCCTCACTAGGAACATAAAGCCCCCTGATGGGCAGATCAGTGTCCCTCTCATACAGGGTGACATTGATGTTTGGATTGGTGACCACACAGGGGATGGTGCTTTCCTCACTGGTCTTCGTCACCATGCCGTGGGATCTCTCTATGAACCACACATCAGGGTCTGTGGACAGAAACATGCCTCGTTTGATTATCTAAACTGCTGTGTACAGTTCTATAACTAATCTTTATAGTGTCCTGTTTTTTCAGTTAGTATACATGAAATCAGTCTTTTCTAATAATAATAAGGGTTCAGTTTAACTGTGACTTTTTAACGAAGAGAAATCAAAATATTTTTAAAATGATTTAATACTTATTTTTCTGTTTTCCAAGACCTTCCTGAAGGTCTTTCACCTGCTGTTCTTTTTTACTTATTTGTGCCATACAGTTCATACATTCCATCATTTAAATAAACATCTCCACATTCCCAACAAACCCCATTCACAATTTTACATATATATATATTTTTTATACATTTTATATATTTTTATTTTTTGCAGCTGTGCATTGCAGTGTGGGACAATAATGTGTCTTTAGTGTGCATACCGACTTTATTTTGTCATGTGAACACACTATATACCACAAACCTGCTGAGAGTTAGCATGTAGTATGGAATTGAGACACAGCTTTATTTGTGTGGTTTATGAATGAGATACTGTAATGTTCCCACAACTGAGCCAATCTAAATTTGTCTTTGATGTCAGGCAGCTTTTACAAGCTATATGACACCAAAGAGTTAAATCACAAGTAAACAAACCAGGCCTCACCTGGGACAAAAACAGCCACCTCCTTAGTTTCTCCAGTGTGTTTATGAATGCACTGATACACCCCTGTGTGCTTCCAGCTCATGTTCCACAGGGTCAAAACACTGGATGTGATGCTTTGCACGATTTCGTAGTTTTGACCATTTTGAACTTGTTCCACTTGGAAATACGGTACATCGTCCCTCTTGAACTCCCAGGTGGTCTCCCCCAAGCCAGAGCAGTTAAGGGTGAGAGAAGAGCCCTTAGCCAGGACGAGCTCTCTGTCATCAGGTGTGATCTCCAGGCAGCACAACTCGGCGCAGAAATACAGGAGAGCTGCAGTTGACACAACAAGAAGAAAGGTCAGGTTGGAGGTCAGAGAGACAGCAGCATGAGGTCAAAGGTTAAATCAACAATACATGCCAGATCCTGTTCTATCTCTAAATGATGAAGGATATGAGTTGCCTGGAGTGGATATGTGGGAGGATAATGATGCCTTGTCAGTGACAGATCTATTTCAAATTTACAGAGGTCAGTTTGAATGCATCAGTTGTACTGGACATCAAAGTATTGTGTCATCTCACCGGATGGAGAGCTAATAAATAATCCAAAACAATACGTTATTTTTTTAAGTGTCTATTCTTTGAGCGTCCTTGTCATTATATACACTAAATAAAACCTTTTGAAATAACCTGTCTCAGTAAGCACGACTTTGTCAAAACTGCAAGTCCTGCAAATTATGTAAGGCAATTTTGTAAAGTTGTGACCCTTTCAATCATATAAAGTTCCATATGGATATGTTATGGATATGTAAAAAGACAAAATCCCAGTTTAGGAGTGTTTCTTTGCTTGAAGTGTAAAAAACTCCACCTAAGCTTGGCATCATGCTCTTCGCTTCCCTGCAAGAGCAACTGTGGTCCTGTTACAGATTTTCATTTTTTAGCTTGTTTATTGAAATTGAGTTCTCACCCGTAACTGTGATTGTCAGATGGAGCGTGGATGCCGTCACCCTCCTCATGGTGGAAGCCTTCAATGCACTTTGTTCTGCAAACAAACAGAAGGGATAAGTATGCTGATTAAACTTCATGTTCCCTTTTTGGAAATGTTTTGCCTCTGTCAATATTTCAAGAAACACAAATCATGTCTCGTACTGTCCACAAAATATTCAATAAAATTCAGTGGAAATAAAAACAAAACAGCAGGAAAATCTAGTTTGTGGTCACCCCAATTGACACACAACACCACCCCAGTTAACATCTCTCCATGAGGCTTCATATGATGATGGATTCATTCCTGCCCTCATGAGCTCCAGTGGGTCAGGTTAAGCAAGAGTTTACAAAATAAATCACAATGAAAGAAAATGACATAAAACTATGCTCTGCTCATACTAAAGGAAACAAACAAAAAGTATTTAGTGTGTTGTCAAGCTGCTTCCTTTAAAGGTTTCTGGCCACCGCACACAGTCTGAGGTGCAGATGCAGCTCACTCTGGAGGTAATTGATGCCTCGCTGCACCAGGACAGAGCGACAATGTCTGGTTCCTTTTGTTCCTGGTTCACCAGAATTCTGCCCACTAACAAATGGGTCACTGTGTGCAGCTTTTCAACACGCTCGCTGGCAACAATGCTGCATCCAAGCTATTCTAGAGCCGTGCTGGGTCATTAATTGGTTTTGGTGTAAACAAAAGTGAAAATGAGGGCATTCACATAAGCTGCTGACACAGGAGCGTACTTAGGATTTTATAATACTATTGGGATATCATGTTGTACAAAAACTTGATATCAACCTCCTAGAATATATTTAAGAGCAGGGGTCAAAGGTGACTAATACTTAGTGTGCCATCCTCCCATCCTCAACATTAACCACTGCTAGCCAATTTCACTGCAAAGTCAGAAGGCAGATTGAGGCGGGGAGGAATGGTTTGTTATTATGTTTGGGATGGGGGTTAAGGCCTGCAGCACACAGATGTCTGGAAACAGTTAAGGATGGATCACAGGCCTGTACGCAAGAGGGTGGGAAAGAGAGAGAGGGCGGAAGAGCGAGGCTTGGGAAGAGCGAGGGTGGAGGAGGAAGAGAGGGAGGGAGGCAGTGGAAAAATTGCGAAATGTGTCTTGAGAAATCTTACCCCATTTAACATTTTTAGTTGATAATGCAATCCAATTTTACAATCCCTATTTTAAGAAACTGGACTATCTTTATGCATTATGTAATAGAACTCGTGTTTAAAGATTACAGTTCTCCATCTTATCTGAAACTATTAGGAGTTTTCTCAGTTTTCATTTATTAGCTGACCATATCGGGCAACACCACCTTTAAGACCGTATCTATGAGTGTATCAAGGTTACTGAATTTTTTAACGGCTATATTTTCAGGTATAAAAGAGATTAAAGAACAGTTTGGAAGTGGTGGTAGGGTACAAAAAGTTCCATGACTAACCCAAAGTCAGTTACTCAAACCAGATACATGTTGTCTCTCTAAATTAACTGCCTTTGGCACTTCCGCTCCCAAAACGAAAAGCTCTTGAGTTGCTCCAAAAACATGACTGGTCCATTTCCTCCCCAGCCTCCTGGTTCTAATAAAAAGGGGTGACGGAGAAACTGACAGAGAGCAAGAGACAGAGAGAGAAACTTTTTTTTCTTTGTGTCGAAGTTCATACACAAGCGCAAATACACACATCCTTACTGGCACATAATGCATTGCATGTGCTAAAACACACGTACTGTACACACAGGCACACGCTGCATTCCACTTCAACCCCCCCCCCCC
>LKNJ01002541.1:38811-60039 GCA_002120245.1 Maccullochella peelii
TCTTCTTCACCCACTACCACCACACACACACACACACAAACAGATCTCTCCCTTTTCCCTTTTTGTCACTGGTGTCTGTGTACAGTTCATGTTCCCACAGCATTTCTCTGAAACTTTCCCAGGACCGCTGATACACTTGGGACCCTGCTGGTCATGACGGCAGGAGTGGGGGGGGCACCTTATCCCCGGGGGCCCAAGCAACCAGCAGCGAGGGACTGTCCACTGAGGAAGCCATACATCAGCGCTTACGAGTACCAGTAACCTCAGTGTCACTGATGAGGACTTGGAGCAGTGACGCCAAAAGAATGTGTCACTTGGCAGCAAGAAGACTAACAAATCTTATTGTGACTGGCTGCTGATGCTATTTTTTGCTAAAACAAGCCAAAGAGCTACATTAGGGCTACCACAGGATATGAATTTACATCTGAGATGAAACAGCAGAAAACATTCTTTGCTGAACAAGAATAATGTTTGGCTACTGCAACACGATGAGGTTTGATGTTGACCAATGGGCAGTGGGGGACTTTGAACTGAGGCGTTTGGGGAAGGAATCTGACCCTCAACATAGGATGTACTGACTAGGATCAGAGGGCCAAAGGGAGCCAGAAAAATGAACACTATGGCGAGATTTATCCAGATTTTAAGAACATGCAAAACATCAAAGTCGTAGTCTTGGTGTGAGGAGATGCTCTAAACACTGTTGAAAACATTTCTGTGCTAATCTCTGTCCTGGTCAGGTCATTGTGGAAGAAAGGGAACATACAATACTATGACGTGTTAAAAGGGTCAGGACACTAGTGAATCTGCCAAGACGGTTTGGCAGCTTGTCAGTGACTTTGTTTCCCACTTAATAAAAACACTTGGTAGCAGTCAGACCCCTAAAACACAAAGTAGCTCTTTGTTTGAACCACAGAGACAACAGAGCGGCGCTTGAGACAATTTACAGTAAGAGACATCCAGAATATCCACAAGTCAAGTCAAGTGGTTCTCAGTCTGAGGATGAGATCTTGCAAAGGGTCTTAAAGATGATTTAAAGGCTCTGAAAAACATTTTACTAACACAGATGTTTATTGTTGTCTTTTTAATCTTTGAAATGGGATACTCCATTCCCACAATGATCGTGGAGGTCTGAAAAAAACAAACAGTGTTTATGTAAGTTATGGCACAGTAATCACCATGATGGATAAACTGTTATCCCACCGTATTGGTTTTCCCACAGATGCTGGGAATTTGGTGGCTGATTGACCCGTCCCTGGTTTTCATAAACAACCCTGCTACACTCAAAGTGTCACCAGCTAATGAGGAAGAATGCTAAAATGGACCTCAGCGGGGCGCACGCAGACCCCGCACAGCCCCACAGCAGCCTGTAACCCCCACTCCTGGGATTATCTATATATACTGTAGCTGCATGTTTTATTTAAACATCTGGCAGTGATGAAGCAGTCCTCAATGAGGTGGGAACTGCTTTGCGAACCACATTTGCATCCAACTGTTTGCTCAAGTTTGTCTCGAGGGGGGAAAGGTTTCACTTATAAAGAGAGAGAAAAATGTGTAATCTATAACAAAAGAGAGAAAGATGTCCAAAAAGCCTCCCAAAGTGCAGCTGGAGAGCTCTGACTTCCTGCATGGGGAAATTTTCTGGCCTTGTGTGGGTGTGAGGCAGTGATGCATCAGTGACACAGCAGACCAACACAACCACTAACCAAATACTCATGGAGACAACAAGAGATGCCACAATGAGAAGAGGACAAACTGCACATAATGAAACTTCTACAAAGAGAAACACGGCTTTAAATAACAAGCTGCACAGAAAATATGTAAACTCACAATCTGAAATGAGGAAAAACAAGAACAAAGAAAGATAAAAACATCAACATGCAAAAACAGACCAATTAGACCAATGACAAAGCATGACAAACCATTGAAACACCACAAGAATACTGCACACAGCACCAGACAGTGGAAAAGGCAGCAAAGGGAGCATGCAGACATACAGAACTCAATTTATGGGAAACACCGCATCAAAGCATAGAGTGGGACAGCAGAGGGAGCACATACACAGTCTTACATCACAGACACTGATGTTTACGCTGCTGAAGTGTACAGGATGCTGTAATCTGCAAAACAAACATCTCCAATTTCGCGGTCACATCTTTCCAATGCAGACAGTTATAGCTCAGATAAGACTATAAATTATCACTGACACTGAACACTTTATAGGACATGTGCTAAATCATCTCACTAGAATAGCTGCAGCGCAGAATAAATGTACACGCCACACTTTTTAGATTTTAGAAGGATGTCAGGTTGTCTTGACGTATCTCTGTACAGCCGGACTTTGGCGAGCTCTGTGGGGAAAAAAATGACTCAGTGTGCCGTTGTTAAAACAAACCTCCATTTTTATCACTCGTCTTGGACGGACCAACCCCCCCTGAGGAAAACCTTCTGGTCCCTCGGCAGCAGTCCCACGATGCACTTCTCCCACCCCAGGCGGCCTCACTGTCTCACTGGATAGCACACATGTCATCAACGTGCTGTCAGAATATGTGAGGTACTGTAAGCAGGAAATGCTTACAGTAAGTGTGCAGTCTGCTTATGGAGCCTGTGTTGGAGGCTAAAACACTCTGTGGATCTCAGGGGAGCTGCAGAGTCAGGAGATTCTCTGTGATTTTACATTACACATAGTCATTTGATCTACTGTTAATATAAAGATATTGATTAGTTTTAATGAAAACCTCTGATGTATGTGTATCCTGTAACTTTAGAGCTTGAAGCTGCACTAAAGCCATCTCAAGTTTGCATTATGAGATTCTGGTGAATTTTATAACCTCCCTCTGGTTTTATTTGGTTCAGCATTAGGATACAGTGACTATGAGTGGTCTTGCCTCAGCAACCAAAGTAACTCTGTACTCATGCTGAGGCAACACATGTTTGGAAAACTGTGGATTTTGGTTTGCACCCTTTCAAACAGAGTTGTAAATGCTGTCTGTAGTGGCGGTGGGGGGATGTAAAGGGCTTCTGGGTGAAACGGATTGTAGAACGACAACCTTAGATGTGGCTAGTGTTTGATATCAGTTTAATGATCTAATTTTATACTCATTTGGGAACCTAAATGAAGGGAAAATGATTAAGATATCAAAAACTAAAACAGCTGTTGACATTGAAGTCATGTCAATTTCTCACATTTTCATGGGCAGTAAATCTTTGGGTTTCTACCAGTTAGGCTGTCATTTTATTTGTGTGCTTTGTCCCAGTCCCAGCCAATTCAAACTGGAAATCCTCATAGGGGATACAGGGATATCAGATATATTTCCTAGCATAAGCAGCGCCACATCCTCCAACGTTTTTCTTCTGAGACCTTCCCACCCATCTGTACGGTGTTACCCTCCTTTTTCCTGCACACCGGCCACCCCACAAACACTTGAGGGTATAAGCCCCCCAACCTGCCCCGTGAGAAATGGAGGACTCCTACACACACTTCCAGTCCCTCCACTCTTACACACCCACGCCCCCCTAAAAGAAAGAAACAGAAACAGCTGAATACAATTAAGCCTAACTGGCTTTAAATTCCACTCGTTTCCCTAAACACTGTAATGTCGGAAGGATGAGGAAAAGGAGAGAAAAGAGTGAGAGAGAGAAGCATCAATCTGGGTGATCATTTATACTAGTTGTGCAGTTTTGTAAAGTTATGTTAACTTTGACTCTTTTGGGTATTGTTTTCTATCTAATTAGAAGATAAATATCACAGTGTAGCTCAACGATGTTACCACTTACTCTGAAAGCAGCACATGATCATGAGACAAACTGAGAGAAATCAAAAATTAGTCTCTATTTTCCACTGTGTGGAATATTCTTATCTTGTAAAAGCAACAGACGGTTTTCCTTTGTCTTCCACTGCACTGTATCACCAGTTCCAGCATGTTTTTGTTGGACTGAGGACAGTACAAGCTCCAGAGCGAAAGATGTGCTTTAAAAGAATCTGGTGGAGACCAAAACTTCCTGCTGAAAATCTGTATTTTTCCTTATGCAGTAAATTCAGAGAGGAGATTGTAATATCTTTCTGGTGTTATACCCATACAGGGGTGGAATAAGTAGTACTTACTTCAGTAAAGGTAGAAATACCACAATGTAAAAAAAGTCTTGCATTTATCAGTTTACTTAAATTTTGGACAACTTCTCTGTTATGTGTTATTTGCATTTTAAGGCTGATTTCCTTCCAAAGGTTTGGTATTATAATTCAAAAAGAAACATTTCCTCCAGGAGTCGTCATGTAGGACTGGCTGTGCTCTCTGACTGAAGATGAAATGCAGCTGCCTGTCAGCTCTGTATGAGTGGGTGGGAGGGAAAGAAGGAGGGAACGAGGGGGGAGGCCAGATGGAAGGACAGGATGCTGTATCACAGCAGCACTTAGTGCTCTTCATTAAAGCTACGACTCAAATAAGAGTCTAAGTACAGCATTAAAGAAGCAGAGACCTATAGAAGGACAGGAGACTGATAGACATACAAAGAAACAACAGCTCAGTTCAAAAGTATGTGTGATAAATTATGAATCAGCCAATAAGTGATGGTCAGAGAGTCAGAGACTGCTAGATTTAAATATAAAAAACAAGATACACTCACCAATAAGTTTAAGAATAATCATGTGATGAGAAGTCTGAATGCTCTAAATTACTTTTTAAACTCTATACTTCATCCAGATCTAAACAATGTCACACTAGTTTTTAAAGCACGATTGCTGAGCAGCTGTGCGTTCAGCTCACGCAGGATGAATCACAAGAGGACAGAATAGGATCAGTGTGTTTCAAAACTTTCTGCTGAGCTCAAACTGTTACATATCGGCACATGTTGGCCAAATCAGACTCCTGGCCTGTTTTCTGCATGGTCATAATGTGAAGCACATTTTCTCAGAGTGGCTGGCATGCAGGGAGCCCAGAGAGCCAGGAAACAGCTGATGACGAAGGATTAGGACTGGGCCAGGGGAATGGAGCCGACTGGGCCGTGCTGCATCGGGGCTGGGGAGAAGAGCTGTGCTGCAGCACATACCAGCAGCCTGACGCACAGCGAGAAAAATCCCCACCAGAGACAAATGAAACTTCATTGTGTTTTACAAATTTGTCAGAGTATATCTACTGTTTTAAAGTTGGTGCTGTGAAATGTTCAGCGACAGACATCCAGCTGAACTATGATATGAATGCAATACCGTCTAATACCGTTGATGGTAAAAGTATGACATGCATGTAATTTTCCAACAGCTCATCTGCATTAACAGTACGAGACAATGCCTGGACCGAAATATCCACAGAGCCAGAGAGGATCAAACGCTTCGAAAGGAAACTCCTAACTGTAGAGGAGGAGAGCAGCAGACACAAAACACATGCCAACATTGTTTACAACAATCTGTATACAGAAGATGGATGTGCAGTCAACCAACACAACAACTAAGCAGCCGCACATAGCAGGGAAGCAGGAAGGCTTTCAGGTGCAAAACATATGGCAGATTAGAGTGAAGGGACATGCATGCATCCACACGAGACTGAATCACAGCTTCATGAGGGGTTTACATTTAAAAAGGGTGACCAAGGCATTAAGCTGTACATTCAAGCTGGTATGTATTATCACTAAAAGGAGATCAATCCACAGTTACAGAGGCTGGTGACAGTGACTGATGCCAGGTCTGATATCACTGCACAGCCATGGCTTTTCAATGAGCTTCTCCATGTAGCTATGCAGAGAAGATTGATTCTCTTAGGGCCATTCACAGGGGAGGAAAGAGACTGATGGGTTAGCGGTGAGGACCGTCGGTTCACTCAGGGTGACTGAAGAGGGCTGTATAAACAAGCCCTTTAGCAGTGAAGCACAAAGTGGTTCACATGCAAACACCTTGTGCTATAAAGTCCTGTGTGCGTGTGTGAGACCCTGGGATAACTTGTCAAACGTATTCTCTTAGTGAGAAGATAAACAGTGTTAAAGTTGCACTATGTAAAGGGTGAAAAGGTGCATCTGTGTACAGAGATGCAAGCCATCACCATGCTGATGTTTGAACAGGTTTCTCACACTCTTTCACATTGTAATTCCTGGTGTGTACACATTCAAATATGCGGGAAACAAATACCACCAACAGAGACACATTCTCACAAACTAGCAACAACATCACACAACAACAAAACCAGACATTTTTGTGACTTCAGGTATTAAATCAGATTATTTTATCAGTTTAAATCAAAGAAAGTTATATGAACCAACAGTCCAGTGTCATAAGGATGAGGCGCATCCTCTCTATGACAGGCAGCTATGAAATTGAATTTGCCACAGTGGGCTTCCCATGAAGGTTAAATGCATTTTCACCACTTTTTATAGTACATCTTCACTTCTGCCAACAGCTGCCAAGCAGCCAAGACTAAAAGTAAAATCCCTGACAGTGACAGAGAAGTAAGACCCCTTACCTTCAGAGTAATCCTTGAAGTATAGACAAGTCTTCCCTCTCTGTCCGAGGAGGTTGTCGGCCAGCAGTCGGGTCTCCTCCTTCTGAAATCGGAGGAGAGATTTCCAGCTGGTTGTCTCTACAGGGGCTTCTGCCTCAGATGTATAGATCCCTCTGATGTTCAGAGTCTGAGGTTAATCTCTGCTGTCCCGGGAGTCCGCTGGAGGAGGTACCGCTCTGAGTCCGGCTGTTTGTTTAGTCAAATCACAGCACCACTGGTGCCTCCTCTCCTCTCTCACACTCTGAAATAGCCTGCTCACCACTCCCAAAGAGTGTTGTAAGTTTAAAATGAAGTGTTCCCAATGGAGACATGAGCACACACATACACACTGCTGCCCTGACAGATTCACACAGAGGAGAGAATCAGTGGTCTGGCCCTGCTGAAGCTAGAGTAAGAGTGAGTTGGAGAGAGAGAGGAGGGAGGGGGAAGTTGAGCAAAAAGCAATAGAGGTTTCAAAAACAGGAGTGAACGGAGAAAGAGAAAAGGAGAGAGGGAGAAAACTTCATAACACAGATCGAATTCTGCTTGTTGTTCTTCGGTAGCAGCTGAGAGGTCCCGAGCTGGGGTGATTTGTTTATGAATGGAGTGGCGAGAAACTGGAGGTGAGCTGAGACAGTCTCTATTGGCAACAGCAATCTGGACCGCATCTAACCCCTCCATAAAACAACAAACACAATAAAAAGAAAGAGAAAGAGTGAGAGAGTGAGTGAGCCGTCCAAGCGGGAAAAAAACAGGTTTTTGGCAGAGCTCATGGTGGCCTGCCTTTGGAAACAAACATGGAAGTCTCAGTTTCTCAGGAAAATAGCTTCACTTACATAATCACACTGCTAGAATCAGGTAAAAGAGGTTAAACACATAAGACGGTTTCAGCTTGAGTGAACCCATTTTTCTTTTCATCTCCTTTCCTGTATTTTTTTAAAATTACCTTTCTTTTTACATTTATCCCACATAAAATAACTCAACACCTCCCTCTGCCCTCACCTCCCCTTCTGTCTCTTTTCTCTGCGCTTTCAACCTGTCTCTTTCAAACACATGCATACACACACCATGCAAATATGTATGTTTTTATGCTGGCTCTCCTGGCTTCGTTTCCCAGGATATGAGTGGATGGCTTGAAATTCATAAAGCAACCCTGCAGCTGACGAAGGCCTTTTCTCTCTAACAAGCGTTGGGGCAGACAGAGGGGAGGAGGGAACAGGGGCTAAATTGGACAGTAACCATGTTCTCCTCTAATTGTGAGGGTAAATCTAAAAGCCCTGTTAGCAGTAATTAGAGAGCCAGTGAGCCCCAGTTATTAGATAGGAGGGGAGCAACACCACACAGGACTGTCCCATCTTCACATCTAACTACTTCTATCTTTGTAATTAACACCTTCTTGCAATAAGTCCACCTACTTAACCCCATGAATCTACTCCTGTATGTTTTAGTGCTTGCAATGTCAATTAAAATGTTTACAAGACATAACGGGTAATAATGCAGCAATAATACACGACATTCACATTAAGCAAATATTTCTCGACACACAATCCTTTATCAGCTGGACATACACTCTGTCTAAACATGCTGCAGCAAACCCCAGCTCTAACAGGACACATTGTGTGTAAATATCTAAAGTTTTAAGAGTACTTAAATGTGGACATTGCGTTTTGTTATCATCTATACTTTTAGCACGTTATTACATTGGAGTGGTGTCTATTGCTTTATATTTGGCAGCTGTCCTTGTTCATTCATACAGCTTGACAGAGTGGCAAACCACTTAATAAACTGGACTCCAAATCATTCTGCTACAACAACACCAAGCCTATTCAGCCTGTCAGAACAGCGTGTTTTCTCTCACTGCTGATCTGGATTGCTGTCATAGCTGGAGTGCAACTAGTTCAACCACCCCATATGCCGGTCCTGTGTTTGTGCTTTGCTGGATTTCAGATAAAGCTAAAAGTTATCTCTCTGGCCCCTGGAGGCCCTGGAGGAGGGAGGGGGGGAGCTACAAGCAGGAAACACTGGGGCTGAGGCCTGGACCTGGAGCTGAACCCAACACACCTCTGATAGATGAAGATGGATGAAGCCATAAAACGATTGATCTGGAGTCAGATCCATTCTAAATTGTACCAGTAAAGGATATAATAGTCAAAAGCTCCACAAGAGTTGATTTAGGCCCAAACCTACTTTAAGATACCACCTCTCACATCAAATCAAACAACACAATTCAAGCAGCCACACGGGTCAGGAGAAACTCAATTCAGGGCTGAAACAATTAGTTGATTAAACAGCGAAAATAATTTGGGAACAATATTGATCATCGATGAATCATAATTTTACAAGAAAAAATACCAAATATTCCCTTTTCTTTGAGTGAACATAGTAAACAGACTAACTTTGGGTTTTGAACTGTTGTTCATACACAATAAGAAATAATAATCATCTTAGACTTGGGCATTTCCCACTATTTTCCTTAGATTTTGTAGAGAAAATGGTTAATCAATTAATTGTTCATTAAGAAAATAATTGGCAGATTAAACAACAATGACAATAATCATAAGTTGCAGCCCTAATTGACCTGCCCTGTTGACCTATGTGTGTAAGACACTGACTGCATAATCACAACGTTACTGGTTTGAGTCCGGCCTGGGACCCTTGCTGTGTGTGCCCTCATTTCTTGTCAGCTCTCTACTGCAGACTGTCTAATAAAGGCATGAAATGAAGGCAAAAAAACTTTCTAAATTGACAAAAGCTAAATGGGAGACAGTCAACAGAAGGACGATAAGTTAAATCTACACAATCTACTTTAATCACTTCCCCTGTCTGGTTTTAAAGATTCAATAAAAATGTACCAAAAGAAAAGTATAATTCTTGTCCATAATTTTGTTGCCATAGCCATTAGTTTAACCAAAGTTTGTATGCTGTCTTGTCATTAATTAGGCAACGCAGAAGACAGACATAGTGGGTGAGTATACAGACCGCCTCACCCTCTGTGATCAAATAAATCAAATGAAACTGGGGTGGTTAGTTGTTAGCTGAGTAAACTACTCAACTTGTAATGGCTGCTTTTTGTTTAGTCGCTTCATTCAGTTGTTTAGTTAATCATGATGCCAAATGATGCTGCTGCTTATTGAACAGCATTTAAAAACTATAAAATCTTCTCCACTTTTTTATGTTTGACTGTCACGGTGGAGCAGAATCTTACAGACATGCTGTAGGGGTTTAGCACTTGCTTGCAGGCTTTTTGTGGACTGTAAGAAGTCTTAGAGGAAGCCTGGCTGTGGAAGATGAAAGCTCTGGGTGTGTCTGGGCACCTACAGCAGCTCTCTTTCTAACACATGTGAGCTTTTAGATTTGGTGAAAAGAGGCTACAAGCCTTTTATTAATTCCCCCTCGATGAACTTGAACGTCGGGACAACTACAAGAAGAACAGTGGGAACACTGTTTATGCTGCACTGTTTAAACTGAATCTCTATACATGTATTGTTCCCTGCAGTAACCCTTCATTTAGATAAATATTAGAGATTTATACAAACATGTTTAGTGCCAGTGTTAGGGTCATGTAAAACTTAAACAAATTGCACAATCCAGTTTGCACATTAACCGCTCTAAGTGCTAAAACCTTCCTCTATATTTAGCCAAGTTGTTTTTACTTGGTGGCTATGATGTATTGTATTTCAAGATTTTTGCGATATGTGTTTGATGTTTATGTTGCACTTCCCTTAATGTTCGCACTTTTTTCTCCATTAACACAAGCCTGCTTAATGCTAACAGCTGATAGCTCTGATAGCTGATAATGGCTGTTCTGACCAAGATATTAACATGAATCTTTTATTAATGTTTGGTAGACTCAGATGCAGAAGGGCCCACAGCTCAACAAGTGGACTATACAGTATACTTCACGGCATGATTTTCAACTGAATGTGGAAAAGGTATAAGGCCGACAGCAAGTGGGAGCAACTTTGCACATATTAATCATATACTGTATGTGGAAACAACAAGTTTGTATCTTTGAAGGACTCCAGACCTGGTAAATTACCTGCCACTTTTCAGTTTTTTGCTGCCCTCATGTGGTTGTGTTAAGCAGGGTGCAGTGGACAATAGACCTACACAACTTGACATTTGATTTGAAAGGCCAATTTCTGTATTTGCCACACATTTGTAGCAGACTATACATTACAGAAAGTTATGGATAGGGTTTTTTTTAACACAATTATAAGCTCATTGGCATTTCTTCACCTCACTGTCGCACCATAAAATATGAAAGTTGAAAGTTGGCTATGTTGTCTACTGTTCAAAATAAACAGTCAATGGGAAACATGTTCAAGGGGGTACAAATTCATCCATAACACCTATTCTTGGTGAAAATACAGTACATTAGGTCTACTCACTGGTGAAATATAACTGATTACCTTTATCAAGTATTGTAGCTACAGTAGGTACAGTTATGAGGCACTTTACTTTACTTGGGTATTTCCATGTTATGCCTCTTCTCTTTATACTTCTACTCCACTACATTTCACAGGTAAATACTGCGCTTTTTAAACCACTACATTTACACCTACAGTTACTACTTTATAGATTTACATTTGACATTTAAAATATATGATTAGCTTATAAAAAATATAACCATTTTAAACTATGCATCTGTATGTCAAGCACAGGAACACCTTCAGCAGCAGATTGCTATGACCACGATGCACCACACAACACAACAGGAAACCCTTTCTTCCTGTAGCATCACTTTGTTTGTTTAAATAATTGGGACATTATGTGCAATATCACAGACATAGTCATTGAACATTGAACCTTACAGTATACCCTTACCTGTACTTCAGTTTTGATACATACATAGCTAAATGCCACTTCTCATACATATCTGTGGTCCTTACAATTAACTGTGTACATTTGGTTTTTGCACCCTATTGATAATCTTTATTGTTCATATTTTGGTTTTATTTGCACTCTTTCCTACGTTGTACTGCAACTGCTGCACAACAATGCCCTCGGGATAAATAAAGTTCTTATCTTATCTTATTATCTCAACCTCAATGTAACATTAAAATACTCTTCACACAGTAATGTGTCAGTAATAATAATCTAATAATAATACTAATACTTAAACACAATACATATCACTGACAGGCAGGGCCATGTACAGTAGCTACCATTGAGGGCAAGGAAATGTTGACTGTTTCCAAGGCAAAAAAAACAAAATAAATTACAATTAAAGAGACTTAATATTCACAATTACTACATACCTGGCAGTGTAGAAAAACAACATTTAAACCTTGATGTGAGGAGATAACATTACAATTGCAAAATTGAAATAAGAAATGTGCAAATTTGTAGATTTTTTACATGGGTGGGGTTGTGCTGGGCAATTTGGACTCATGACCTCAGTATTTTTACAATCCTGGCTAGGCCTACTACCCTGCTGACCTGACAAGGGTCATTCTGCTGCCTTATAGATACTTTCACTTTTGATTGCTTATACTTAGTACTATGTACTTTTACTTGATTTTGAATATGTTTTACATTGTGGTATTTCTTTTAATAAACCTCTACTATCACCACTGAGCCAACTCATATTTTACTCTAGTGCTGCATATCGCATGAGTCCTGCACATGTACGTGCCCACGTGCGTGAATAGGCGCGCGCACATGTACACTTCACGCACACCTTACATGATGGCCTTGTGAAAATGATCCACCAGGGCTGACTGGGTAAATTAGGGTCAATGCCCTCACGTCGCCAAGATGAGCAGGCAGGTGGGTCGCAGGTAAAACGTGACGTCATGATGATACTTTTGAACTCCTTGGCAGTAAATCTATAAAGGTGTGTAGTCTCCCTGCACAGGTAGCCGTTCAGTAATACGCCTGAACCTTAGACTGAAGGGAAAACAGAGCGCCACAGCCTGCTGGGAATAAACAGGGAGGCCTAACATGCGCCAGGAAGTTTGATTCGCCTAGGTCTACCTGAGAGTTACCCAACCTGTCGGACGAGGACACCGGTATGTACCCCAACTCACAGTCGGTCAGACACCCGGCTCAGACACTGTCACTGAACAGTCAGTACATTTCGCCTTCATATGACTTCACTGGTTATCATCACGTCCCGGGAGTCGGTGACCCGTCGACAAGTGCCTGGAACAGCGTCTATGCTCCCCGGGAGGAGTATCCGTACAGCTTCCCGGGGTCAAGCCCCAGCCCCGGGCAGATCAGCTTCTCCTCCGCGGAGCTGTGCGGCGCGCCTACTGCCGCTGGGGGGGGGTCGTTCACCCCGTACAACTTCTCCGGACAGGACCCCTTCAGCTCCAGGAGGAAACCACATGAATCCATCAGACCGTCCGTTTCAGGTGGGACATACTTACTGGATACAGCCATAGAGGCCAACATGTAGTCTTATTACAAAGTATAAGGTGTGTGTTTTGTGCTGTATTGGCCAATGATAAATAAGTTTAAGCTTAAGTTGTTTGAAGGCACATCTTCTGGTCTATCTTGGGGCTGATCACATAATCAGATATCTTAAGTGCCAATAAATTAAACTAACTGGAAAAGTGTTGTTTAGATATCTCTATATGCTCAAACTAATTATTAGAAAGAGTCCTTGGTGCAGTCGCATGACAAACTAAACCCCAGCAGTTGAGTGGGTGTACAAATGACAGGTAAGGTAAAACGCATATTAATAGACAGGAACAATTTCAACATGTACACAGAGTATGACTGCAGTGCACACACACATTCATCAAGCTTTTCGACTCTCCCTTCCGCCAGCTTGGTGTGAGATGTCAGTGCAAAGATAACAGCAGAGGCCGTGAAGTATGCAGAAGTGTAGCTCCCCACCCTCTCTGTCCACTGGGTGGGTGCCGAAGGGTGACAAACTGGCTAGATAACACGGGCACTGCAGTAAGTCTGCAGAAGTCAAACCGAATCTCTTCTAAAGACGAACCCTCAGGCCTTAAACTTATGTCTGTGTGTGTGTGTGTGTGTTGGTCTGCCTTGATCGATGCTGTCACATGGTCAAAATTTTAGATCAATAACTCTGACTCACCCTTTCCTAAGAGTGTGTGCGTGTGTGTATGTGAACACGCGTGTCAATGAATAGCTGCCTGTGTAAACACCTATGTAAACACCACTCACAGTGATAAGGGGAACCACTGATGCAATGCTGTGGGGAGTCTTTACATTAGTTATAGTTAGCGTGATTAATAGAGTTAATAAGGCTTTAAGTGGCGCCTGAACTTGAACGTGGCACCAGACATCTTCAAATTAGTCATCTGTTTAGCCACGGCTCCCAGTGCACGTGACTCACTGACATTATAATCATTCTTGTTTGTATTACTGATAGGAATGAAGACAGACAAATACACAGGAGAGGATAGCCCACCTATTTACTTACATTTGGTCAATCATCCAAACTTGTGTTTACTGTATTGTTGTACTAAACCAGGGTTGTTTTGTGTGATTCAGGAGTGAAGACTCGCACCAAGGACAAATACAGAGTGGTGTACACTGACCAGCAACGCCTGGAGCTGGAGAAGGAGTTTCAGTACAACCGCTACATCACCATGAGGAGGAAGACCGAGCTGTCAGTGGCACTGAGCCTCTCCGAGAGACAGGTGAGAGGAGGCCTGGGGCAAATTAAAGCTAGAGGTAGAGAGGTAAGGGGTAGAGAAGGGGGAGGAAGCACAGGAGGGGTTACGATGCAAGAAAACAGATGAGAATGCAAAGGACACGATTGAAAAAATCAGGAGCGAATGTAAAGGAAAAATCAACCCCAAACTCTTTACTATTGTTAGAAACAGCCATACCAGACCAAGTAAAGGCTGTAGCACCAAAACCCCAGAGTGTATTGGATTGAGCAACGGCGTGTTTTATCACTTAGAAAATCAACTTTTCATTTGTAAGAGATATAATGTGCTATTTCTTCTTTCAAAAGTTGCATAGTGTCACTTTAAGGACTGGGCCCAGACATAATAGATAATAATAATTATTGGACGTACACAAATAATTCAAAGGAACTACATGGCTGATATTTTAGTTATATTGGGAAATAAAAAATGCAGCTCATAAAAATACAGCTACTGGCACATTACGTTTGCTCCATGTAGCTGCTTGTTGCTGTATTTTTCTTATCATCATGGTTAAGTGGACTTTAAATTTAGTCACCTCATGTAGCGTTAATACCAACACAGCACAGAAAGTTCTACAACAATCCCATTTGAAGAAAACAGCTTTAGAAAAAACAGCAGAAGCCTCTATAAACCACAATGTTATGTGGCCCAGCAAAACATCTCGCATTAGTAGTGTTAATGATGAAAACCCTCACTCTTGTTCTCATGATGCTATTATTGTTTTTTCCGCATGTTAAACCCACAGCTGAGTGCAGCAAAGTAATTCTGGGAAAAAGGAAATTACTAATCTAAAGCAGATGTAGGTGAGGCAGGGCAAGATAAAGTGAACACAAAAAGCAAAATCATTACAGTTCATACACTGTAATGATTTATCTGAAGATAACAAACTTGATGATACAAGACAAAGGCCCATTCTTTGCTATTTCTGATCATATTTATTACCGTCCAATAAGAGTCCTTACCTAATAAATATGTTTTTAATATTGATATCTCATGTTTGTGAGTATCTACTGTGTGTTTCAGGTGAAGATCTGGTTTCAGAACAGACGTGCCAAAGAGAGGAAGATGAACAGGAAGAAGCTGCAGCATTCCCAGCAGGCCTCCACGACTACGCCCACCCCACCTGTGCTGGGGGTACCAGCTGACACCCACATCGCCACGAGCCCCAGCAGCAACCTTTTGTCTGACACGATATCAGAGGAATACTAGGTGGATTTTATATGGAAGACTGATACAGCATGAAATATGTACATAGTGTGTTTTGTTTTTATAAGTTTACCACAGAATGTATGAAGATGATTCACATCAACATGATGTTAAAATGCTGCACTGCACCTCCCGCCTTTCACTGTGACAAGCACTATATGTGTGTTGCATTGATCATCTCTAGTGGGCATTTGCCAGTCACAGAACGCTAATGTGTTAATATGGATCATGATCAGCACCAAGATACCGATTTTAAGGACAAAGAATCACTCGATAACGCGTCACTTGTCAAAATGTGCGTGCCTTCAAGAAATGTTGGTTAAAGTCACAATGAAAATGCATTTTTAGAAGTTCTTCTTTCTTTAACGTAAATGGATGTTAAAATGTGTCTGGTCTTGGTTGATAGAGTGCGATTGCAGATGTCCATGTATAGTCAAGTATCTGCATGAATATGAAAATAGGAACAATGTTTTTTTATGTTAGTTGTATGAGGAAATGCGTCTCAAAATCACACTTGAGCATATGAATCAAAATAAAAAGAAGAATGCAGATATATACAAAAAACAGTCCTGCTACTTATTTTTGGGGAAGTAATCTCTTTATAATCCATTTGAATTTACAGGAAGGAGAAAGAGAGCAAAGAGTGTTGCATTTGTTACTTCTAAGGAAAGAAGGAGAAAAAACATACTGTTTTCTGTTGAAATATTGATGTAGGGTATATCTTGGGGATAGATCATTCAAAAATATAAATGAATGGGTTTCAGTCAGGGAGAGGAAGGCAGCTGTTTATAGTGTAATGGAAAGTGTGAATGCACAGAAATGTAAAAAAAAAGGAAGCAAAAGCTACAATATTGTGATAACAGCAAGAAACTGTCTGTCTAACTAAAAATGACAGTGGAATAAGATGTTTAGACAGCAGTGTTTAGCCACATCCTGAAAAACCGTCATTGTTCCTCTAAACACACACACATACACATTTTAAGTGCTTCTCTAGTCTTTTGGGATGTATGTACTGTATGTGTGAAATATTTAAGTATGTACTATACTGTGCAGGTAAGAAATGTTAACACACTTTTAGATTGTTCCTGTTTTCAGGTCACAGAAGAGGGAAGAAAAGTTTTCAGAATGAACCACTGTACCACCAACTTTGTGCAACTCATGTATTTATCAATCAGGCAGTGAAAGAATCTCAATAGTGTGTCTGTATTTTTATGCTTAAGCTGAAGTTTGTTTTGGTTTTGCAGCTTGTAAAACATGTTTTGCTGCACATTATATAAAAAGCATGCTCAGTACAGAGGTGTATCGATCTGGTTTGTATTTTCTGTTCATTAGCACTTACCACAGTCAACAGCTGCGGTTCTATCTGCATTCACTGCACCACAATTTTCTGAGACATTTCCGCAGAGAAAATACTCTTGATATGTTCATGCAGCCAACAGAGAAATGTACCAATTGTATAAAGCTTTACCTGCCCACAAAATGAAATTACGACCTGGGATGAGCTTAGTTTTGTACCATCATTTTATACTAAATTATAAAATAATATAGGCCACAATACAGGATTTTAAGGTAGTAATTCAGCCCCTGGCTTTCGACTAATCTTTTCACAGAAACCTTTCTATCTCCCTGCAACACTGCATTTCATTACATTCACACTGTCCCACAGTGAACAGCTGTACTGGACAAAGACTGAATAAGTACTGAATCAAACTATCTTCTCAACTCGGCCAAATTGTTGACAAGTTCTTTAAATATTAAATCATCAGTCACTTGAAGAATGTCTTCAATCAAAATCTGAGTCTGAATCGGCACCAAACACCAGTCTTGATTTTATAGTTAAATAACTTTGGCACGGCAAGGTAACATCACATGAATGTGTCACGACAATGACAAAATCACCTGGTTTTTATGAGGACAAAATAAATGTTTAATTGTGGGTCAACCAAACCTATCGAGAGCTAAGGTGCAACAGTCCAATCTCTTTGGATTTCCTGTTATACACATATTAAAAGGCTGCAACAATACTGAACAATTTGGTACCCATACAGTACAAAGTAGTGCTGACTGACTGATCCGATGACAAAAGGATACTGGATTGTTGGAGCAACTTTATTACACTTCTCCTGTGTTGTCAATTATTTGCTCAGAAGATTATGTCAGTCAGAATTTCAACTGTGTTTCAACAAGAGGGTTCAACTAAAAAAAGGATCCCAGGTTGTTTAAGGACACTACAACTATCATGCATCATAAACATCAATTTTATGGCTCTGTGAATCAGCTGAATGGTAGCCCAACCTTTAACCTCAAGCTATCAAACCAAACCAATCATGTAACCTCTGTCAACTAAACTTCTCATTTTGTATATACATTTACTACATTCTGCACAACCTGTTTACAGTTTCTACATTTTACTATTACTCGCCTGTCTACCACAGTATTGTATTTTATATTTGATTTTGTATTATATTATATTCCTATATTTTAGCTGCTGCACTATTTTATGTCTCAGGTTCTAATTAGATTTTGTTACATTTACGTGATTTTTTCTGTTTGGGGGAGCTTGAGATCTAAGAATTTCATTGCCAACGACTGCTTCACTGTAACTGCTGTGACAATGACACATATGACAATAAAGAAGTTGAACTTGAACTTAAAAGCACATGGTGTCACCAGAAAATATTACCAAAAATTAACATTGGACAAACTCAGTGATAATGGATGCTTTATTGTATATTTCACTTAAAACAGAAGTTACAAAGCATTTAAAAGAAACAAAACTAAAGCTGCAGTAAACTAAACTGCACCAGACTCATTTCGCATAGCTTATAAAAGCCATGTTGCAAAAAGTTATTTAATACAAAGCGTTCCTAAAGTGTTTCAGAATGTGATACTGAGCTGAGAAAACAAGGGTGCTCTGACTGAGGATCAAAGGTTTGGCCATACACCCAGTCGGCGCTCGTACCAACAGGCTGTTGGCAGATGCAACAGCGTTGGGCTTTTACCTGCTTCTGATTACATCTTTGACAATATGAAAAGTTAACTCTCCAAAATGTTCAGTATGAGTTGCTTTGCACATTCCCCTGTGTCTAAGGGCTTAAACAAGAGACTTCATTCCACTACTGAACTATTTCTTTCTGCCCTCACTGTAGCACCCTCCTTTGTGTTAGAGCATGTATGCTGCAAAATGGTTAACTTAGAAAAGATTGGGTCTTTTAGAAGAGCCAGGAAAGCCAACAGTCTTAGGGACATTTAGATAAGTCAATAGAGAATCTTAAAAGAATTTGATGGATATGGTATGATGTCTGTGGTCTCACATTATTATTATTTCCTGCTGAGAAATTAGTGCAGAATACACTGACAGCAGGGTTGGAGCCAATACTTAAAAACTTAAATTTTCTTGTGCTTTATTATCTGTTTAAGTCTGACTGACTAATTTAAATCAGTGTTTTTATGTTATTAAAGCACTCTTTCAGTCAGAGAATTATGCTGAGGAGTATTTCGTGGTCAGCCTATGTAAATGCTCCTGTACACGCTTACATCCTGTCACTGAATGTGCTCTGTTGGCTGTAAATGACAGATATATATATATGTAATTTACAGCCAACATATATGGTTGCATATTTTTTTAATCATGAACTTTTCTGATAGTTAACTAATCTGCATAAATATCCACAAAACCGATTATTTTCTCCTCCAGACTTGGAAGTTTGAGCCTGAAATTACTCAAACTCTGAATTATTAAAATTATTAAAACATCAAGTGTCAAGTGTTACTACAGTTGAGTAACGCTGACATCTATACTTCTCTTGTGGCAGGTTCACTCTAAACTGGAAGCCACAAAGTCATAGGAAATGCATCAACTCAATATAGAAAACATGACTTGATGGTATTAAAAGATAGACACATCTCATGCCCAGTGTCTGACAAGCTGTTAGGTCCTTTTCCTCTTGAACCACATGTGCCTGAGTTTACTAAATTCTACAAGAACAGGAAGCGAACAACACACTCTTTTAAAAGATGTTCCTCCTTTTCTGCTAACTGACTGTATTAAGAAACACTAAATAGAAAAAGTGGAAGTGCTATAATTTCAGATGAAAAGACGGTATCTTTGGACAATACACTAATTCTCCCATTAACTTTTATGTTAGAGCAAGCAGCACAATTAAAACTACACAACCACTCATATTTATCATTTCATTAGGGGGATATTTCACCATCAACTGGTAAACAAACAAATGGTTTGAACACCCTGTGATAAAGTGTTCACACCATGCAGCTGACAAACCAATGTTGTGAGACCGAAAGCTTATGCCTGAGAAAAGCAGAAGTGTTTACCTCATGGAAACAAATTCGTGCAACACTGTGAACTTCCTTAAAGAGACAAGTCATTTCTCTACAAACTTATCTTTAGGTTAGAGAACCAAAGGAAGACCGCAAGATTGAATGTAAGATTAACTCCCACACACTGCACCAAACCTTTAATAAATCTACCAATGCAAGACCATACTAGTTGTGTGTGGTATACTCTGACCCTCAACTAATCCATCAACATCTGTTTAATAAATACATTTTGACTGAATTAAATGCAAACTTTATTACTTGTATTAAGTTAAAAGTAGCCATTATCAATGACATGTAAACACAGATGATCGACAAACATAAACGTACTGATGCCACTTGTTCAGAGCTCTTTAGAGTGCTGATCATGTCTGCCAATCACTGTAGAGTAATAGTTAAATACACCATAAAGACATTTTTATTCTTGAAGTTTGTATTATCATTATTGCAAGTTTACAGTGTTTTAACTTTGAAATAAAAGTAGATATGCTCATAAATTAGAAACAAGTTAAAACAAGGAAGTACAACATAATCTAAAGGTAACGAGAGAGGGTAAAAAATGTGATAAAATACATTTAAAAAATATGAAATAGTCTACAAAAACTAGACACTGTGGATCAAATGCTGGAGCTGATACTTTTATGCCCAGTCATAACCCAGAAGTACAGTAAAGGTGAAGAAAAATAATAATAATATCTATGAGCAGTGATGGATCATATTTATTCTATTGGAAATCACATTAAATTAAGGTGAAAGACCTTTAGGCATCTTGGCAAACACCTCCTCCATCTGCCTTCAGTGGTGCAGTCTTTGTATAAAAAACACTGAATCACCTGCCTCTACGGACTTGGGCGTACACACATTCACCTCCTGTTGGTTCAACAGTCCGCCGAGGCTGCTGTGAAATCTTGACTTGGCCGTACTCCACCTCCATCTCTTCCCTTTGCTGCATCTGCCTCCCCTGCCGCTGCACAACCCTGACATCAGCATAGGTTAATTCCTGTTCACCTTCTTCTTCTGCAAAAGGAAGTAAAAGGAAGAAGTGGCACAAACATATCTTTAATGGCTATATATACCCAGTGATAACAGTGGATTGTTAAAAGAATAGTTTGACACATTTTGAGAAATACGCTTCTTTGCTTTCTTGCTGAGAGTTAGATGAGAAGATTGAGGAAGTGTATTGCCCAAAATGTCTATTCTTTTCATTTGTAAATGGAGAAAAAACCCCAACAATCTCTGAATGCAGTGATGGTTCAGGAAAATGGAAGTTTTGTGTAATACCTTTAGGTTTGCTGTTTTGCTTTTTCTTGTGAGCACAGACGACTACCACCCCGACCACCAAGAGAATTACCAGTGCAGAGAGTACGCCGACCATTATAGGCAAATTGTCTGTTTCAATAATAAAAGACACAAGAGACACACAGATCTTTAAGTTAGCAAACATTACAGGCGTTTTTATGGAGACAGACAAAGAAGAAAAGGGGAAATTAATGAACTGCAGCAGAGTCAGTTATCACTTACTAATGTACCATGGGTCATCTCTGTTGGGGGACTTCACAGTTTGATTGGAGGATGTGATATTAGCA